>JANHGB010048372.1:0-53095 GCA_026283785.1 Coracopsis vasa
TTTGAAAGGAGAACTTAGGATTCGAATCTAGAACTTTAGAGTTTGAATGGAGAACTTTTAGGGTTAGGGTTAGGGTTGGGGTTAGGGTTAGGGTTAGTGGTTAGGGTTGGGGTTAGGGTTAGGGTTAGGGTTAGGGTTTAGGGTTAGGGGTTAGAGTTAGGGGGTTAGGGTTAGGGTTAGGGGGTTAGGGTTATTGGGTTAGGGTTAGGGTTAGGGTTTAGGGTATCTGCATATGTGGGGTTTGTTCTGGGTGTTTGTTGAGGCAAATTGCTTGAAGAAAAGAACCCACCAACAAAAAGGAAAAAAGTCCTTTTCTTCCCCTTTTCCTTCCCTCTTTTTTTTTTTTTCCTTACCCATTCTCTTTACCCTTTCCCTTCCCTTTCCCCTTCTCGTTCTTGCACCAAGTGGGAGACAGCCAGTGCTCAGTAAGGTCATGAATGCTACAGTTCCCAGCACCACATCCCCAGCACTGGCCCGGGATGGGGTATGGTGTCCACTGCTCCTGGCCAGCAGTGGGGTGGGCTGTAGATTGACCCTGAAAACTGAAGGACCTGAGAGAATCAAAGCCTGAGCCTGAAAAAGTCCCAAGCAGCATATTGCTCTAGAGGGTAATCTGCGTGAATTAAATCAGGAGAGCTGCTTATGGGCCCTGTATGCACATATGGTTTGTTTGGGCTTCTTTAATTTTAACTGTTTGACAAATGAAGTACTCTGAGATGGCACACTTAGGGCATGGGGGTGCTCTAACAAAGTCATCTAAGATGATTACAGCTGAGGCAGAGGCCAGTGAGAAATCTCCCAAAGGTGCAGTGAAAACCCGTTTCCCCAAAATATTTAAATCTGCTCAGAGAAAAGTGCCAGAGAACCTGATGGGAAAAATCCTGGGGAGGTGGGCACTCAGATACCCATGGCTAAGGACTGTGAGCTCGAGTGCCCCATGCGCTGTGATGGCTGTTCCTCAAGCTTGTCACACAGTTTGTGGGATGGGACTTGCTGAGTTGTGTTGGCCCTGCAGCAGGTTTCAGGGCAGGAGAGTGTTGAAGTCTGAGGCTAGGGCTTGAATGCTGCAAACAGGAGGTAGGTGAGTCTGTTTGTGCCCCATCTCATTTCTCCTGGGACAGATGTTTTGCAGGAAGCAAGAGAAAGTGGGATAGGTGAATTTTAGGTACATTTCCCTTCGGGGTTTAGGTTTCTGTGTTCTAGCATTTTAGCAAATATAGTCTTGCTATACATTATTTTGCTTTCATGTGGCCATTAACCACTATTCCACATTCTAGCTGAAATAGTCACATATTTAAACACTAGCTTTGCAGTTTGCTCAGCCTTGCGTGCAGACAGCATGTGCAGAAGTTAGTTGCCCTGTATCCAACAGATTCCTGGTCAGAGCAGATTATCCTTCAAATCTAGGTCATTAACATGTATTTGATATAAAACACAAATGTGCCATTCCCACTGATAAACTGGCCAACTTCTGCTTTCATCAGAGAGAGACTGGCAAAAGAGTCTTCCAAGAGCAGTCAAGTCTCCAGAATTCATCGCCCTCGAAGGATTATTATGTCTGTACGACAGTCACAGATCACTGTGTCTGGATATTTTAAGACATTAGTCTCCTTTAAAACAAAGGAAAACCGAGACACTGTGTCAGGAACAGATCTGATGTTATTTAGAAGCTATAATTCTCCATCATATCAGCTATGATGTTTTGCAAAACCGCAGTTCATCTGTTTCTCCCTCCCTCACCCAAAATTAAAATATTAATTTTATTATCTATAAAACATTAAGTTGAATAAGAATTTACATTAACTGCATTTGCAAAATTGAGAGAAGGAATCCTTTCTTTGCTAAAGGAAAAGGAAAATCTTTTTTTTTCTTGTAACAAACTGATTGCCCTTACCGAGTGTATAATCTTTATTATTAAAGTAATCCTTAAAAAATTTAGATTCCACTTACACATATTTCAAGCCAGGAAAGTATTTTTGCACCACAACATGTTTAAATTATGTTACTCTTTCAGTTGGATAATGTTCAGTTACTACTCAAAGAGGGCAGAACCACATTAACTACCATTTCATTATTGTATTAACAACAGTTCACTTGCTGTTCTTACAGAATGAGTAAGTAAATCACTCATGCTTCAGAGATTCTTCTGCTGTTTATTGGAGACAGGAGGTATTATTAAGCACAGCTTTCTAAAACAAATGGAAATTTGTCCATTAGAAACCCTTATCAAGGACAGTGACCGACTTTTCTTCCATTAATTAAAATGTCAGTGCTATTTACGATAAGGCATGAGTGTATAAATGAGAGAAAAAACAAACCTCAGTGAGCAGGAAAATTGGTGTTAAGAGAGGTAGAAAAAAGGTGAATACTACTGTCACAGACAGAATAGTAAGTCCTGATAAGGCAGCATCACACAGTAGGATTGGACAGAGACTGCCTATGTTTTTGATGGAATTTCTTGGTAAATATTTAAGAAAGACAATACTTAGGCCAAATTCCGTGATGTGTTTGATCTATACTTTGGACAGAATTAAGGTGAGAAAGTGACACTTTTGCATCCCCTTCTGCTCCTCTGAAGCCTGGACTATGGAGGAATGGGAATGGCATCTGTCATAGGTGAGCTGAGATCCAGAGCTCTTCAGAGTGGAACTATCCAGAGAAGTTTGTTAGTAACCTCTTTATTAACAAATGCCACCAGAGCTTGCTCTATCTTCTGTTTTAGACACATCTGAGAAACTGGAACATAGAGGTTTGCTACATAAGTCAACTCTTTCTATATCAGCAGGATTTAGCCTCAAGGTGGAACTATGTCAAAAGGAAAGCATAACACTCAAAGTACTAAAAACTAGGAGAAATGCAGGACATTTCAACATTGGCTCCAGCTCCCGACATGTTATCAAGAGATGAAAGACCTGTATTCATGTAGGACATGGCATATTGGATGAGAAGGAATGGCCTCTTTTCCAGGATCCTTTCCCCAGCAGTACTCAGGCATGAATACTGAGACAAATTGTATTTCAAATTCCCAAGATAAACTTAGAAGGACTTTTCTGTCTTCTGAAAATAAGCAACCAAGGGTACACTTTTGCATGAACGAGGTTGCACTTCCAATAGCTGCACAGGGACCTATGAATCTGTGCCATATTGTTATTTTCATTTACGCACGTTAATTAATGATAACTTCCCTTTAAAAAAATAAATTCTCCCTTTCTCCTTCATGGTGTTATTGTGTTTTATCCTATTTTCCACAGTGAACAAAAAACTTCAGCAATTAGTAACTTACTAATTTTCCTTCATTTATTTTCACCATGTTTTTATAACCCCTGTGATATCATCCCCCAAACACAGCTTTTCTAAAATGAAGAGATATCATCTACTTCTTTTCTCCTCATACAGAATGTCTTTTCTCAGTCTTGCTGCTCCTCTTTACATTTTATCTAATTCTGCTATGTCTTTATGGATTTTGAGTGACCAGAAATGTTCCGTGTCCAGTAACTGATCACACTGTGAATGGATGAAGTGGCAGAATGATGTGTTCTATTTCATTTGCCCTCCTGGTTAGCAGAACACTAATGTCGGAATCATCTACTTGGTAATTCCCCAAACTCCTACTTGGGAAAGAAACAATTTTGAACCCATTACTATCTATGTGTAATTAGGGTTATTTTTTGCAATGTATTTTGCCTTGTACTGATCAACCCTGTATTTCATTTATTGTCATGTTGTTATTTAGTCACTCAGCATTTAGAAATCCTTTGAAAGCCTGGGTTAGATTTGTTCACTTTGAATAGCCCATTTCACCTGTGTACTTTCCCTTGGGAACCTTCGTCCCAGCTCATTTATAAATCTCTTCATTTTTACTGGTTCTTGCACAGATTCCTGGGGATTCCCTCCAGTGAACTCCTCAGTTATGGAATCGATCTTTTATTCCTAAACTCCATTACTGCCTTTTAAGCAGTTAATTGATGAAAGGACCTTCCCTCCCATCTCCTGACAACTTAGCTTTGTAAGAGCCTTCTGTGGGAACCAAAGAGGATTTGAAAGTTCAAACATGCTTCTCAGCTGAACTACCTCCATCCACATACTCAGTGATTCCTAAGTACTGAAACTGTGTGAGCATGAGTGTCTTTGCAAAAACACACTGTGAATTATGTAAAGTCCTGAGAGATGGGAGAGGTCTCAAAATCATGAAGGTGATTTAGGAATTAACTCCCTAACACTATTTTGGTGACTAATTCCACTGATTCCATGTTGCATCCAAGTCTGAGTTTATTGTGAGTTTCTAACTTTGTGTTTATGAATGCCAAAAGGAAAATCTCTCTAATGGTCTCTACCCTATACTTGAAAATAATCTCCGATGTCCTTCCAGGACATTAAATTAAACCAGATAGGTTTTTAAACTGTTTGCCCATCATATGTTGGGAAATAAAGTAACAAAAATAAACAAATAAATCACATCAGAGATCAAATTAGGCAGACTGAAGCTAGCCTCTCATTTTCCTCATTGTTAAAACTGAGTCAATGCTGATGATAAGCATTTAAAAATGGTCAGGAAAAAGCACTTCAGAATGCATTGTACAGAAAGCAGTGCATGCAAGGCACTGAATTTTTTTCCTATTACTGGTTGTTTTGATATGAAGCTGGTAGCATAAATAGTGTTCTAGACCTGATGGAGTAGAAATAAAAGCTTCGCAAAGATTGAAGATTAAGAAAGAAAACCATGCCATAAATATAAACCCCCCTGATTTACATTATTGCCTACTGTAAAGCTAAGTCAAGAGAATCTAATGCCATTACTTTGCAAAATACAGAAAATTACTAAATTCATAAAGGGGAATTAAACCTAAGAAAAAATGTAGTTCTTGTTTGATGAAAATTGTTTAAAGCCAACACCTAAGCATGTTCATTATGACACCATAAGATAATATACATAAACCTATGCAGCTGAAACTCATCTGTAGAAAGCATTTGCCCAAATCTCAGGAAATGTAATTAGTTTTCAAAGGATAATTCTTCTATAATGCTCAGGAAACATGCATGAGAAAAACAGCAAAAGAACACTTTAATCTTGCTATGTATTTATTTTCTGCTTCTCATCCTAGCTTGTGACCCTTTTCTCTATGTCTTTATCAAGGACAGATTGAGTTATGACTACATATTATGCAAGACTAACTTCACATCCCTATAGAAGGATTAAGTTATGACTTCAATGGCAGTGGATTCTGCCACTCCAGTTGATGCTCAATGGCTTCCAGCTGCAATTTGATTTTGGTTTTAAAATCTGCAAAAAACATAAATAGCCTAGAATTTAAGCAACTGACATCCTGTCTGGTTTAAAAGGAATAAGTTTGATACGCAATCTGATTAATATAATGATAGAGATGCTTGCAAAGTCATTTGGACTATTGTACTAATGACTAAGTTGGTGAACAGCACAGGTTGAAGACTATCTTTGGACGAGTCTCCATGGTAGGGTATGTCAGATGATATGAACTGATGATACGACCTTGAGAATGAAGAGTCACTGTGCAACCCCACAAGAAAGAACCTTAGGTCAGTTGCCCAGTAGTTCACCAAGCCCCTAGGTTAAAGAAAGAAATATCCACTATGTTAAGAGCAGGGTGAAACAGTACCATTCTCGTCATTAATAATTTAGTCACTGAAAAAAGATTTTCTGTTAAATGTTGGAAAAAAGCTACTTAAACTCACACTTTTTTTTCAACCAGCAAACAGCTTCATGTTGGGAGAACAGGTAACAAACCCATCCAGAGATTTATTGGAAAGAAGGAGATTCAAATCTGTTCGAGCACATGAAGAGTAGGAAACAAAGCACTTGAAGAGTAGGAAACAGACTATGTTCTCCTCACACCCCAGGTGAAGGCTGTAACTCTTGTATTCAGTGTAAATCAGCATCTACTGCAGTCCTAAATAAAAAAGTAGCATGGGGAAGGGGCATGCTTCCCTCTGGTTTTTGTGAGAAAGAAGTGGCACAACCAACTCCCTGTGGAAGAAAAAGCAGGGCTCGAAATCCCATTGGGAAGAGAGTGTCTCCTTACAGCTAAAGGCTGGGTACTGAAGACCTGAAAGAATGTGACTTAAGCATCCCTGTCCCTAAACTCAGATGGTTACAACACTGTAAGCTTAAAAGCAGGGCTGTGACATTGAAAAGGAATTGCTCAGCCCCACACGACAAAGGTGTGACCTAGCAGGGCACAACAGAAGTTGAGATTCTCCAAGTCCTGTTAAGCTCAGTACATTTTTTTTAACTCCCATAGATCTCTCAGGAGTAACAGAAATTAAATGTTTTAAAAATGAATGAAGTACATATGGTAACACAGCTGCTGAAAATCTGTTACCCTTTTTAATCCCCTCCCGTGTCCCTGGCATGCATTTTATCCTTCAAAGTCAGAAAAAGAGAAAGCACTGCAAGGAAAACAGTGTCCTGTGTTACTGGGGGACTTTGTGGTGTTAAGTCATGCAAGAGAAGTCTTGCCTACAGGACTATCCAGAACTTAGGTCTCAGTGGGCTCATCTTTAAAATACTTTACATATTTATAATCGGTAGGACATGCAGAATTTCAGAGTTTTCACAGAAGGACTGAAACTGTAAATAAATAAAATTGAAAAAGGAGAGAACCATGCATCTTTTTCTTAATGATGGTGAGCTTTGAAATGAAGGGGGTATAAACTCTAGGTAAGTGCTCAAACAGCCTTGCAATACCGCAATTTTTCACTCGCTCATGGGTACACTGTAAAATAGTCCTCAGGCTGAAGTAAAAAGGGGTTTCCTGTCACTGTTTACTGCCTACCCTCCTTCCATAAGTACTCAATGTCATAAGCAGTCAGAGTGACTCTTATTTGGTAGCCTTGGAACACAGTACTGGTTATTCACATTTGTGTGTCGCTCCACGGTAAGGAGAGCAAGTTTGTTGATATATTAAATTCCAATTGTGGAGCTGGGAGATAGAAAAATGCAACTATTGAAAGAGGTGCTTCTGTGAAGAAGCAGTGATTTGCATCCTGAATAGGTATAAATTGTCCTCTCTCCCCACTCCCAAGTTAAGCAAATGTGCTCCTTATTCAATATCTTGCTACGGTGATGTTTTGGGTTTTTTTGTTGCAGTCTCTCATTCTCTGTTAAGATCAGAAAGCTGTGGTTTAGCAAGAGATATGAGGGAGTACTCCCTGTGAGGAAGTGGGCTCTTTATGAGCCCACAAAGTGGTCATTTTAAGTCAACAATGAAATATTTGTTGGTTGAAGAAAAGGTCTTTAACTAGGGTGAGCTGCTGGACCTACAGTTCATCCCAGCTAGAATGAGAAAGAATAAGGATGCATCTTTGTTGGCTTTGAATCCTTTATCAAGGGCTGTCAGTAGCTGTTAACTTGTGTATTATTATTATAGAATCATAGAATGGTGAGGGTTAGAAAGGACCTTAAGACCATCTAGTTCCAACCCACTGCTACTTGTCTGATAAGACAGAAAAAATGGCAGTGAGAATTTAACAGCATGGTCAGAAACCCTTCATCACACACTTATGGTGATAAAGTTCAGCAATAGTTACTCATATCTCCAAAACCAAATATTACCCATCAGACAAGTAAGAAAATAGATTTCTGCAAGGTGGTCCTATATTAGCTTTTGCTATTGCACCTGACACCCAGTTACCACTAAATTCTAGTGCCCAGTGCACTTAGAGCATTTTGACACAATCATCAGAGCACTTCAGTGAGCTAGGAGGGACTCTTGGTTTGTAGATCAGAGACAGAGATGCAAGGCTACAGTTAGACTTTACACTGGATACACATTGCCATGAGCCTGGGCTACTGAATCGGTCAATTCAACCAGGCTGGAGCAGACTCCCTGCTAGCAACATGACCATGTTTCCTTCCTACAGCAAGCCTAAGGAGAGCAATGAGGAACCTGTGGCATCAGATCTCTTCCCTCAGGGCACCTGATTTAGTCATAGCTAACGAAATTAAAGCTCTGATTCACAAACACTAACAGTCATCTAATTTCCGTGCATTTTTAGTGTGAGTTTTAATTGCTTGCTTGTCTTTGAAACCTGGACTTTGTATCACAGTTTAATCAGATAATTTGCTTAGGTGCTTCGGAGAGGTGCACCTCAACTACTCCAGTGTATGGCATGCTCAATAGATAGGTAATGTGTGTCTTATTTGTCTTCTTTATCCCTCAGGAAGATGAAGTCACTCGTGACAGTCGATTCAATTTCAGTGGCTATGGGATGGGTCACTGCCTCCAAGTCAAAGATGGCACAGCAGTCAAGGCCACCCCACCCAACCCACCTCCAGCACCACCAAAGGATTCAGATTCCATCAAAAAGAAGTTTGTTGACCGTGCAAAAAGAATTGATACAATATCCCGTGCTGCGTTCCCACTCGCCTTCCTCATTTTCAACATCTTTTACTGGATTACATACAAAATTATACGGCATGAGGACATTCACAAGAAATAGGCAACTCTGGTTCACCAGGACTTCTTAGCCAAAGTGATCCACATGTAAATAAACAGTGAAACGTCTTTCTGTCATTTGGACTAAGGGTTTCTTTCCCCTCCAGGACACTGAGGAAAAAATGAACAAAGAGGAAAAGAAGTATAGAAGAAGAAGTAATTGCATGAAAAAATAAGCTGCAAGACCAGTCAATGAGGGTTCCCCTTGCGTGCTCTCAGTGTTGCTCTTCCACATTCAACGTTGATCAGACATCTGTAAATGGGGCCAAATTTTACCCAGCTTTATCACCAAGATATTATATTTCAAACAAGAGAGAATCAAAAAACAAACAATTCTCCTAAAACATCTACCAAGAGACTGTGGTGGCTACAGTACAGTGAGTTATAAGAGGACCAAACTTTTTCAGGATAATGTTGCCTTTCTATTTGAAACAAGTCTACTGAGCTACATTCCATGACCATGTCTGTAGTTAGTGGTTTCACCAAGGAGTCCTTTTGTGGGTTGTAAATTATTTCTACTGATAGGGGAGAGGAAAAAAAAAAGAAAAGAAAAATATTTATACTTTACTATCCTTGTGGGTGTGCATTTTAATATTATCTTGCTTTACTAGAATTGTAATTTTGGGGTTGAACTTGTGTGTTGTGTGATTTATTTGATAGTTGACACTCCAAAAGCAGTGAAACTGCCTGGTTTATTTTTGTTGGAAGACAGTGCACTTACTTCATTTTATTTCTGCTGATTTTACATGCAACTTGAGGTGCCAAATTGTATTTTACCTATTGTGCTACCCTGTACCACACTACTTAGTAAGAACTTGTTTCCTCAAAGGTGTAGCTCAGTTTAGCATTGAGTTTCTATTACTGCTCTCATTGTAGCTGCAATCAATAGCTCTATAGGTAAACACAACTTGTTTACAGACCTCTAATTTATATCTTTACTCAAAGTGGCTATCATTTTAAATATCATTAATTAACCTAAGAATTTTAAAACTGTACTGTGATTTTCAGAACCTGTTACCTTTTGGTGCCGGATCTGCATTATTCAAATCCTTGCTACGTGTTTTAAAGTAGAAAATGAAAAAAAAAAAAGAAAAAAAAAAGAAAGATGGTATTTTTGCTTACACAGAAGAAGACAACCTGTAACATAAGATGAATCAAACATCAAAATTTTACACTTGCTGTAAAAGGGTTTATTAAAAAATGGTATTTGTTCAATTTCAATAAAGCTAAATGTGGTACTAACATTTCTTCAGTCTCTTCTTCACTTGCAGCAGGAGCACTGTGCAGCAGAGAGGGTGAAAAGCAACTTTCTGCTGACCTGACATAGCACACTAAGCTATCTATCTATCTATGCTGTTGCAGCCCCTGAAAGCATAGAAATATAAAATGAATGCCTCCAGAGATGGTGTGTCCATCACGTCTCTGGGCAAACTGTTCCAGTATTTTACCACCCTCACTGTAGAAATTTTTTCCTAGCATCCATCCTGAATCTCCCCTGTTTCAGATTAAAACCATTACCCCTCATTCTATTGCAAGAGGCCTTGCTGAAAAGCCTCACCAAATTGTTCTTGTAGGTTCCTTTTAAGAATTAAAAGGCCACAATAATGTCTCCCTGGAGCAGAAAAGCCTTAACTCTCTGGCCTTTCCTCATAGGAAAGGTGTTCCATACCGTGTCAAGGACCATATCAGAAATGTGGCTAGGATATGACAGAACTTGCAAAACATTTGCATTTGCTCTTCATTTGCTTCTGCTAAGAGGTACAACAGCTTTGCTAAGCCAGTATTTGTGTGTGTGTGTGCATGTGTGCATTTGTGTCCCTGTGTATCTGTGTCCCATCTCTCTCTAAACAGATGCCTGTAACTACTAGGCTTTGTTCCAGTATCAGGACAAGGGAGGGAATGTAGAGATCTTGACAAATCGGATTGCTAAACATCTATGTAAACTAATAGTAAAAAGCCAGTTGTGCATGTTATCTCCCCATACCCTCCCCAGCTCTGTAGACTTTCCTGTCACTTACACCTGTGACAGAATTGGCAAGAGCCATCTTGATCTTTTTGAGACTGTGGATCCAGATGTAACTGACAGCCTTGTAAGGGTGAAAAAAGTGAGAGCTCAAGACGACTGTTTAAACTATTCTGCTTTTCAAAATAAGATTTTGATTCAAGTATTGTAATGTATATGTTTTATAGTGTAAGATTTACTTTTATTCCTTTTTAAAGTGGAAGGGCATTTGATTAATGGATAATAAAGTAGAGGAAAACACCAGTGCAATCCTAGTTCCATGATCTCCGGCAGGGTGAGGACACTCAGCTGTAAACTGTGTTTGTGTCGGACATTAGAAGACTTCATTGGTACGTAAACAGTCAGAGCCTGCTTTTACCAGCCCCTTGTTCCAAAAGCACTGCTTTAAATGAAGGCATAATGGCAGGATTAATGTTAATCCTCAGTCCTCAGATGTGTTGCAAATGACTGTCAGAGCCTATGGCTCAAAGCGCTTCCCTACAACTGCAGACCACTGCCATAGCAATGCAAACCAGTTCTCAGCTGATGGATGTTTGTACCTCTCTTCTTGTGGTGAAGTCTATGTGCCTCCAGCACCCACATCAAAAATTCCCTTCCATGCTTTACTTGGCTGTTAGCAGTGACTAAATAGTCTGCTAAAATATTCTGCTGATCAGATTTGAGGTATGCTGACAGTATCCACGAGATTACTCTGTTGTTGCCTTGTATATACAGTTGGGTCCAGTCAGGGAGTAATCTGTGCACAAAATACAGGTGTCTCTCTTCTTGAAGACAGTCAGAATTTATAGCTGCACAGCAATTAGTTGTGAATCTTGAAATTATCTGACTAAATTTTAGACATAAATAATGCATGCAAATGGACAAAGGCCACCAAGCACTGCAGTTACGAATGGCCACATGATACAGAAGAGTTCTCAGCATGCTGCTCAGTGGCCTCTGAACTATGTCACACAAAGATGGTTTGATACCAGAGTATACTGGTATATTAGTAATACTAATCTTTTCCTCAAAGAATGTGGCTAGCAGCAGAAAGTTTTATACTGGCTGAGAAATTGCCTGCAGATAAAAAGTCAAATAACAAGGGTAGCAGTACTTACGGAAGGACATGACTTTCCTAAACAAATGCTCAGTAGGGTTATCAGAGAAACAAGACTCCAAAACTGGACACCTTGCACTCAGAGAAGCAGCAGAATTAAAAAGTGAATCAGTTTCATTTCAACAACACCATTGCAAACGGAAAAAGAATGACTTACAAAGTGAGTCCTGGACAAATAGCCTTCATGAAGCAGGAGAAACAGCAGGATGGAAGGAAAGAGACCCAGGATTAATTCTGAAGAGCTTTCGGATGTATGGGCAAACCTGCAGGTTACAATTCTAGATGGTAAGTTAAAATAAAACCCTAGGGAATTTAAGTACTTGCATTTAGCTATAAAACAATTATTATGACTTCTCATTTATCAAGAAAGCTTAAAAAGCCTTAAACATCTCTTTAAAGGATGCAACATCAGGTCAGGCCATTGGCACCCTGTTGTTACAGGCTGGACCTAGTACTGAACCGTTCAGTGCTCAAGAAGAAAGCTTTAGCCATCTTTCACCAGACAGATGTTGTCATGCGCTGTGACAAAGCCTATTGGATAAAACAGACCTTTAAGAAAAACTATGTTGCAATAGGAGGAAAGTGGGGGGAAAAAGATGCAATATGAGGTAAGAAATCTTTTTTTGATCCTCTTCTCTGTTTCTTTTTCCTTGGGTTTTTTTAGGTGACAGATGCATCACTTGTGATGTGCTGAATAATTGCCTATAAGTGATATAGCAATAGACGGCTTTAGAGTCTCCATTATGAGATACTGGCAATTCATAACTGCTAGAGGACAACTCCAGAATCCATGATGCCTGTGGGTCAGATTTTTTCTTGTGCTACAGAGGTGAAGAGTAAGGGCTAACCATAGCTAATGTTAATGAAAAAGCTGTGAGAAACCCGGAACTAATCTTTGCGGTTATAGGCATGGGCATCTCCTGGGAAGGCCTCTCGCTGGGCTGGAGTGGTGTCTTTGGCTCAGCAACGGGATTCTGCGTCACCTGGAAGTCATATTTCATGAATTTATTCCAAAGTTCTAACTCAGCACAATATTGACATTTTTATATTTAGAATATATTTCTAAATAGGGAAAGAAAGAACATTTGATGTGTAGGTGTAAATAGCATATGCACAGCTTTCTAATACTCATTCTTTCAAAAATTAGAACATGACAAGGAACAAAAAACTAAAAGCTGTAGGATGAGCTTTGCTTTAAACAAAAAAGCATGAAAATAATTTTAATTAATGTATTCATTTTCATTATTTATAAAATAGTAACAGTTGAAAACAGGTTTCCACCAGACTTCCAAAGTAATTTATTTTAATGCTTTTTGGCACAGAAGTTTGTGTCTTACAGTGTTTGGAAAACCAGAAAACCAAACCCAAGGCTGCCTAGTGGAACTCCTGCCTGGGGGAAAAATCTGAGCAAAGTAACACTTTCTCCAAAAATGCTCCTTACAGATTTTACCTTAAAAACTAATCTACTCTTGTTTGTCAGGAAGAGAAAAAGAAGATATTTATGCCATTTGAAGATACTTTCCCTGCTTTTGCAGGGAAAATGTGAAAAGTCATCATATTTAGGGCTAAGCTGCAGAACAAGAGTTTCATCAGTTCCAGACAAACTCATCTAGCCAATTTACTTTCAATTCTAATGCAGCGCTCACTGAAATCAAATGGAGAATAAAAATAAAAATTTAAAAAAAAAGAAAGAAAAGAAGAAAAAATTTAAATAAATAAATAAATAAGAAGTACTTCATTGACTTCAATAGGTCCTATATCAGTCCCTAATGAAGGATAAGTTTCCAATGCTAAGCACTAGAAATAATCTGGGAGGAAAATATTCAGAGTGGATTAGCTCTTCAGTATCCTCTAAGGAGGAATGGAAACTTGAGTCAAAATAAGCATCTCCAATAATAATTAGGAAAACTGACTTTGTGAAATGCATACACTCAGTGCTTTAAGTTCCCACTGAAACAAACATGCCAAATTAATATCGTTGCTATGGATAAACCCTGTGAAGCAATATTAATAAAAAAGCAGTGAATTCTGGGGATCCTGACAGCATTTTACTTGGGCTAAAAACTGGGATTTTACTGGGACAAATTATATTCAATCCTTTCTAGTCATCTGAACAGCTGTATAACTGATTCAAAACCAGCTTTTTCGGCTTAATGTAAGACCTGAATCTGACTTTCTGCAGGGGGAGTTCCTGTTGCTGGGGATGGCAGACAACATGTGGCGTGCCAAGAAGATGGCAGCTGGAGGTATTGCTCCTCTTCCCACTGCTCAGGAGAAATGGCAGGTCTCTGAGGTTGCACAGGGGGAATTCATCTGTTAGCAGCAAGTAGTGAAAACACATTTACATAGAGGGGTTGAAGGATCCACAGATTTCCAACCTCTCTTTGCTTTTCCTAAGATGATGAAAAGTGCTACCCTTGACCATCACAGGGTCAGGACTGTGGCTGGACATGTCTGGAAATCCCATCCTTATTCCTTGGCTCCTGGAGAATTCCCTTCTCTCAATTGTAAATCCCCTTTGCCTGCCACAAAGGGCTCCTGGAGCACAGCAAGCCAGACGTGTCTTTGAAAACCAGCTTTGGCTGACATTACACAGCATCTCATGGCTCCTAAGCACGGAGATGAGAACAGAGAAGAGAGGTTGCACCACCAATGCTTGCTGTGAGAGAAGGACCACATGTGCAAGAATGCCTCTCCTCCCTGCTGAGAGCCTAAACGTGGGACTGAAGTTCCTCTAGGGCTCACGGATTAGGCTGACAGCACATCCTGAAGCTCCCCATGTTACGAATGTTGTATCTGGTTCCGGTGCTGCTCAGAGACCTCTTTACTGGCACATTAAGCCTACTCTACCCCCTGAGATGTTCAATGGGGTGGCAGCTGTGGCTGCAGAAGTAGTTTGAGAACTACTGCAGTGCAGCACTTGAAAAACATCTTGTCTGTTTTCCTTTTACTCCAAAAAGAGAAAAGAGCTATGCCAATGCAAGCAACGGAAACTAGATCCAGTGTATTATTGACATTTGCAGCAATGCCAAAGATCCTTGTGTGAAGATGTGTCCCCACAGTAGCCTGTGTTGGCCTGGTTTAACTGACCCAGGTGCCAGAAGAGCGCAGTGAGGGATCTGAGCAGCACAAGGGCTGGTGAAAAGGAGAGAGGCAGCTCAAGGGTGCTGGCAGTGGAAGATGTGAGAATGAGCCAGTCAATGCAGTCACCATCTTGGGCTGTTCTGCAAACCTGCTCTGAGGTGAGAGCCCACTGTGCTCAGCACAGGGCCCTGCACAGGATCAGCCCAGGGGAAATGGGAAAGGGGATCTCCAAGGATAAGAAGTGGTCCAGTAATGACCACAGAGCAGGGCAGTGGTGGGGACAAGAGCAGAGTGTACTGCAGATCAGACTAACAAGAAGCAAGAAACCTCATCAAAGAAAAGTCAAGTCTAAAATATGAGTTTATAGAATATCTTCAGTCTTGTCTTCTCGGTGCAATCTCCCTAATAAAAAGGAAGATCCTACTGCAAAATGCTTGATAGTGCACATGCTGCAAACAGGAAGAAATCATAATGTTGCATGTGGAATCACAGAGAGTCTTTAGCAGGAATTTCCAGAGAGAAAATTAGAACAGTAGTCATTGATTTTACACTGGAGACACTACCTCCTCCTCCTTTCTCTGCATTGTCAGGCAGAGATGTTAGGAAGAGGCATGAGAGTCTGGAAATGAAGAAGCCTGCCACTGTGTGGTTAAAGATGTCATCTTAGCTAGTGTTTAGAGGGCAAAGGGCAGGTTTGTATGGCTCCTTTTGTGGGAGACCAACAAGAACAGCATGGACAAATGTCTATGATGAGCTAAATAACCTTTAGAAGAGTGAGTGCACTTTTTCCTGTAATAAGCTAATGAATCCTGCCTCTGGGAGAGATGTGGAACATCATCAGTGCAGCTTCTAGCAGGGGTTGCCAAAGGTGCTCTTCAGAGGAGAGGTGAAGAGCAGGGCTGCTACTGAGTCACTAGCTTTAAAACCAAGAGCTGAAAGAGCTGCCTGCTGCAGGAAAATTGGGCTGTCCATCCATGTATATTATGTTCATTGTAATAGGGCCCTGAAAGCATGTTCTTTGCTTGGAAGAATATCAGAATCCTCCACTAACCCATGAAAGGAGCAAAGCAAAAAAACCCAAAAAAAATCTAAAGCATCTTTTCTTGACATTTTTTTCTTAGAGTAGTTCAAGTGAAAACCAAGATAAACTTTAATGCTGACCTTGAATGTTAATCTGGGCCATGACAATTTGATGGTGAATGCTTCAACAGGGGCAAGATCACAGCCTGCATCTCAGCTGTCTGCTGTTATGGCACATTTGCTTCTCATTTTGGAGACCAGTGACTTTGTTTTCTTGAATTACTGTAAACAGAAGTTTCATCACGATCTCTTCTGGTGTTGTAAGTGCATTAAGTAAGCATAATAATGAAGAATTTCCTAAACATTATTTAGAATTTCAATCAAATTTTCCTCTCATCAGAATCTGTGTGTATAATTGTGCTTCAGAGCCTTTTTCCAAGGGACAATGGTAGACACTAAAGAGCATTTTAATGTTTCCTTTGATTTATTAAGATTAGCTCAGTTTTTAATTTACTGAAAAGAAGTGCTCCATTAATAATCACAGTCACATTTTACATTAGAAATCCTAAACGTGACCTATTCTATTTTTAGAGGAATTAATTCCTGTGCATTTTATGACTTATTCCAAGCATCACCAAGCCTCAAAACATAAGGCCTGTTCTTGACATGTGGGGAGTTTTCTTTGGTTTTGAACAGCTGCGTTGTTATTTTAGCTGTAGCTTTCTGTATTAATACCAGTGGGCAGGACTGATTTTATGGCACTAAGGAAATAGAGAAGAATATTTTAGTATAAAGGAAATTTGCATATTTGTTGCTATAACACTAGAGAAAATGTCACTGGAAATTAATGATTTCTGCAAATTGAAAAGCTTGAATTTCATTTGTGCACACACATGTAGATACACACATCCCCTCCTCCCTCCCCCCTTCAGTTTGTATCCCTTAATATTATTATGGTATTTCCTTGGCTGATGTCCCTGAAAATTTCACCTGTTACCCAGTGCTTCCTAGTGTTGCAGCCCAGAACAATATCTACCTTATTTATCTTTGACCTAGTTGTGGAAAAGGTCCAAAAGTTATCTTCAACCTGATTAATCTAAGTCTGATCTGCTAACATGCTGCCATGGATTAAATATACATGTCATCTGAAATTGCTGAGGCACAGCTCAGACATCCTGCAAATGGCAGCACTCAGATGTACCTGCGGTGAGTTCTGCTAAGCAGGCACTCTGCCTGGCGCTCTCTGATAAGGTTTCTGGGTCAATTCTAAAGACTTTAGCAGAAAATGTGATTCTGGGTACTACTGAGGCACATCTTAAAAATTAAAATCTGTGATGGTACTAATAAATCGGAAGGGAAACATGAACTAAGAGTCCTGGGGAGAGCTCTTCAACCTATCCTTGTGGCTGGTGCTGGCGGAAGAGCCACAGCAATGCAGAAGTACTTCAACAACCCCATCTGCAGCTCAGTACGGTCCTGATGGCACCAGTTCTTGGGAAGAAACCCCAACCTCCCAGGTCTCCTGCAGAGCACAGAGAGTCCTGTCTGGAAGTAACAGACAGGTCAGGAGGCATCTACAGTAAAGTATGAGCAGTTTTTGTCCTTGGAGCAGCCCAAGGTGAGGCTACTTTACAGGTGGCTTAATGTTGTCATCACAGCTTGGTCAAGTTGTCTGAGGTTGACCAAGCCCTAATGTTCACACTGATGTTTTTAAGCTGTGTTTAAATGGCTATGTAGTTACACACTTGTGGCTTTTGTGACTAGCTCATGCATATCTTGTCTCTGACCACTGCAACCTGGAGGGTTTACTAGCTGCCCTTCTGGCTTCACTAACTATTATTCCCTTAGAGTGAGTGGAGGATGTGAGCCAGATACTCTGTAAAACAAGGCAGATGGAGGAAAAACCCACCTGCCAGCACCAAACCAAACAGAGCATTGGTCCCCAGCTTGGCTATGCAGGTTTGGGACGTTCTCTATGAGCTGGTTCAAGGGCAAGAGGGTGAATATGTTTGCAGCATTATGGATGCAAAAAAACCCTGCAACTGGAAAGCAAAGAGAAGCAGGTTTTGGAGAGACCTTGAAAAAAACAGAGACTTTGGGAAAGTGCTAATGACAAAGGGAGAAAACAGGGAGTGGAGACAGGCCCTCCTCTTGCTCATCCCAGTGGTGGTCTGAGGAAGACAAGCAGGACTCCACCAAGGATATTGTAACCAATTGCTCTTTATAATGGAAATCGCCTGGCAGATGCCCAGTATCAGCTACTCACTCAGAGGGGCATTTCTATTAATAGGACATCTGGGAGAATAGCCAAGGTTTATATTAGCTCCATTACCAGCTAGCTTTAATGGGTACTGGGGAGCATCTCTGACTTTTGGAAGAATAACTGCATCTCTTGTACAGTACTTCAGTGTTCCTCTGCTTTAAGAAGGTCAGCAGAAAATTCTAGGATGAAATAATGGAAAATCAAAGTGGGAATGACCTTAAGAGGCTGGATAATCTACTTCATCCCCAAAGAGGCTGGGCTAGAAAGGGTTTATGGAAAGGATTTGAGGGAACTGTAAGAAAATATGTGTTTGGTTTTGCCTCTGTAACTCCATTTCCTGGCCAGTGCTCATGGTGAGCACTTAGGTCTTGCAGTGAGGGGATCTTTCCTTGCACTCCCATCAGGACCTCCTTTTGCCTCTGCTCTGTGTCTTCAGTCAAGAGGCTCTTCCTGATGCCCTGCTCTAGTACAGCAATCCAGTGAAGCAGCTAGAATGTGGAGAGAAATCAAAATTGAAGAATCAATAGAAAAACTGATAGAAATTTTTTTATCACACATAGTATTTTCATCCTTATTTATACATCCTCATGAGAAAAGTCTACTCGCCCCAAAATTTGTAGATTCATTAGTAACTTTTCCCATTTCATGCTGTTTTACAAAACAGTTATTAAATTTTAAATCAACTGAGTCATTCAGCAAAGAAATGGTTTGTTATAGAAAGCACTATTCAGTGTTGAAAGTACAGGTATTATTCCAAGCTACAAAGCGGGCTCAGTTGAAGACTTCCTGAGACCCCCGTTGCTCATGTTAATTCCTGGGAACTATTATTTTCTAAACTACTGTGTGTTGTTTTCTAAACTACCAGCGTGGTGGCTTATTGGGTGATTTTTTTCTTTTTTAATTATGCCTTTCCAATTCTGCTCACTGGGCTTCAAGGGCGCGGGATGTTTTTTATTATTATTATTTTCATGCATCATTGGAGCACCTGAACAGTCTCCTACAGATTCAGAAAATCGGGCTGCCTGTAGTGAATGAATCCTTCAAAACCAGTGATATTATTAGCAATTCTGTGTCATTGAACAGATGAGGTAAATGCTAAACCCAGAAATTTCATTAAAGATTAAAGAAATATCATTTCACGTTTCACCTGCTCCATTAATATCAAATATGAGTTCTATCTTTCATGACACAACTGAAGTGCAGTGTAAGATTTCAGATATACTATTATTTAATCTTGCTTTCAGAGATGGAAAAAATGTTCAAAATCCTTGAAGAGATGTGTCTCAGTATGACAATATGTTTTGTCTGATCATTTTAAGTCACTAAAGAATATCTCGGCCCAGTTATTCTTCAATAAATCCCTTTCTTCATGCACCACTTGAAATATGTTTATGGAGACATAATTTTCAGGAAATGTCAAGCACTTATGCCCTGAAAGTAAGGCCTCCAAAGACTTCTCTGCTGGAATACCCAAGAAGTGAGGTACTCGAAGTCATAAAGTGGTTTTGGGAATCTCAACGTTAAATATTATGGTCAAATTGCTTCTTTTATCTGGAGTTTTTCCATGTTATTGATTTGTAATTCCCTCCTTTGCTTTTTTTCTCTCAAAGAGTAGTCTCTGAGTAGACCTTTGTCTCTTCCCTGGAGTCCAAAACCCCTGGGTACTTTGCTTCTCTGCAGTGGGAAGATTTTAAAGGACTATAGAAGCTGCCTTAACAGGAAAAATAAAAAGTGTGGAAGCTGCCTGTCAGATAATTTTATGAGAGCATTCTTCCAAAAAGGCAAGTCCAGAAGGTCGTCCTATCACATTAACATTACCTACATATCTCAGAGACAGAAGATTAAAAAAGGACACCCATATCTTTGCAGACAGCACATTTCTTCCCCAATGTTCCTGTATCATTTT
Organism: Coracopsis vasa; assembly: GCA_026283785.1. NCBI lineage: Eukaryota > Metazoa > Chordata > Aves > Psittaciformes > Psittacidae > Coracopsis > Coracopsis vasa. The sequence goes on from JANHGB010048372.1 coordinate 19,864, forward strand.
CAGCAGAGGCATTCAGAAGACTATCCGAAAACATAACTCTCCCACACAGCAGGGTATAAATCTTGCTTGTGCGCTCTGGTTGAAGATATGCATATATATGTGTTTGTCATGTTAGTTCATGTTAGTTCATATTAGTTAGTTTGTCATGTTAGCATCCTGTAGCAGGAGCCATGAGATGCTCTACCATGATTCTTTACGACTGCCACTTTCTGCACTTTCCCCTGCTTTCTCCAACAGCACATACCGGTGTCAGCGTAGAGCATGCTTTGTGGCTTTGCCCAGGGGTGTGTATGAGCTTCTTCCTGGGAAAAGGGAAACCTCCTGACACCACCATGCTGGTGAAACAACTGAGTTTTCCTCAGCACCTGTTTGGGGAACAAAACTGGGGTTGCTCCAGTCAGCCATTCCCTGCAAATATCCTTACCCTGGCTATGGCCAAACTGAGGAGGTTTCCAGGCCATGTGCCTGCGCAAAATGTTGAGTCTTTAATTTAAGGAAACAATGACAGTAATGAAGAAAAAGGAAAAACCATAAAAGCATGTGTTTTTACAAAGCTACAGCCCTGAGGCAGCTTTACAGAGCCTGATTCTCTGGAGTTCCAGGAGTGGCTTTTAGGGAGGGAGTTACAAACCCATGTCTACATAGGGCCTGCCTGGTCTCTCCCCACTCCTCCTGGCCCATGGGTGCACATCAATATGCCCTCTTTTTGCTCCAAGCTTCCCTGTTCACAGGGATTACTTCTTCTTATTTCATTTTTGTCTTTCCTTCACAGGGTGGGTGCAGAGATGGCTTGGCCGCTGGTGATCCCCCCTTCTCCCTCTACCCCAGCCCGTGCAGCCCCCAGGGCCAGGGGCAAGCTGTCCCTGAGTCCTCCCAGCTGCTTCCACTGCACAGCTTGCTGATGCCGGGGCAGTTCAGGCAGTGCTGCCAAACCTGCTGTGACAGGTCATTGGGTCCCTATGAGCATTAATGTGATGTTTACTGCTTGTGCTGAAGTGCCACATGGGCTGCAAGCTGTTTCCTCTTGGCCAAGAGCTTAGAGGAAGAAAACCCCAGCTGCCTGGTGAGCAGGGACATCTTCCCCTGACACTGACCAAGTACGGTAATAGCACATTTGCTTTTTGTTTGCAGGGAAGTCCCAGCAGAGATGCATCAACTTTGTCTCAGCTCCTCACAGGAATCTCTTTTCTATAGATACTACACGAGGCTAGGATTTAGAGAGGGAAAGGCTCTCAGACATATGCCTTGAAGAAAAAAAGCAAACAGATCCCACCTTTCTGACTTGGCATGCAGCACAGGGTTTGTTGGTCAATCCTGAATAAATACGAGCTTTCTTTTAGCAGCAAATAATCTCAGCAGCCTGCCATTTGCTCCCAGTCTAATTCTCCGGGCAGACCTCCACATCCTTGCCCAAAGATTCCTGATTTTGTGACTGCACTGACAAAAAGATCGCTGAGATTGGCAACGATTGGGCAACCTAAGCAGACAGAGGAGGACAACTGAAGATGGGTTCCTTGCTCGCCCCAACTTACTTTTCAAACCATTAATTGCTCAGCAGTGCAAACAAGTGGAAAACAAACAGCTTCTATCAGAAGGAGGACTGCAAGCATATCTAAATTATTTGGGAAAGAGAAACCCCTCAGAGACTTCCATTTCCCTGATAGAAAGTAAGCTGAAGATTCATAATTAAAGGAAAGCATCCCACCATGTTTTCTGCACTGAGGCTGCCATCATTCAAAAATATGAATTTGGGGTTATCCTGAAATTGTTTCACAATTCGCCACATAATCTTTCAAATCCTCCTACAAACTTAGTGTTATCCTTCAGGAGCATATCAGCAAAAAGTTCTTATTTGATCAGTGCTGAAATCTTTTAGGACTAGTAAATTTAACTGTCAAGAGGACTGTGTCATTCATTAAAAACAGCTGAATTCATGTTTTAGTAGTCAAAAAAAACATTAAAACTTTTGGTTTAAAATGTTTTAACCTGCTGATCTGACAAAATACACCCATAGGAAACCCTATGGATGGGAGCTTAGTCAAAATGCATCTCCCAAGGACCTGGTTGATTCCCAAGTGTATAAAATCTAGCGGGACCACCTCCTTTTTGGGCAACATACAGGAGTCATTTGAATAATCATGATTTAAACTGCGATCCTCATTTAAATCCTCTTTTTGTGCCAGGGCCTGGGTCTCTGTCCGTCTCTACTTCAGAGGTTTGAGGCTGGCAGAGATGGTCCAGGAGTAACCCTATCCTGAGAGCCTCTAGAGAAGACTCCTTCTGCTGGAGTTCATATTGGAGTGTACAGGAAAAGTAAAACAGCCTCTGGAGGATGATAAATATGCAGTCAGGCTATGCATAGTCTGTGTAAGAGGCATTCATATGCAGACATTCGTTTCAGCTCGATACCTAATCTGACCTCCCTTTCATTCAAACAGCATCACTCTGGTCCATATATTGATGAGATATCATGTTGGAAAGAACCCAGAAAGTCATTGACACTTGCTGTCCCCTGGGAAATGGCTAGAAGGACAAACAGACACTGAAATGCTGTTGGGCTTTTCTTTGGAGCCACTATCAAAGAACACATTTCTATCATTGATCTAGCAGACTGAATTATTTCCTTTACCACTTGAATCCATGTAATCCTCTGTGGATCTGGCCAAATTAAACTTTAGTAATTACATTTTCCAGAAGCTGAGTAGGTTTAAATCAATAATTAAACAAAATCAGTTAGCATTTTTGATTTACATTGCATTTTTGAATGCAGATTTACTGAAAACAGAGATAATTTATAGACATCTCCTTCAAGAATGTTCAGCCTAAACTATAATTTAAATGAACTGGAAAAAAAAATTACTTCTAGAAGTTGACTCAATATGTCATGAATTGACATACTGCATTAAGCAGGGCAAGTAAAATTGCATAGAGCAATTAGACATCCTAGACTACAAGGTGACTGCTATGTTCTCTGAACCTCAACATTTGCAGCTTAATGAATGCTGAAGAACAGGTCTGGGTAACCAAGTGGTCTGCCTTTATTTTCTGAAATGAAAAAGTATCCTTACTTTGTATCCCTGAAGTCTAACTCTGAGCTGCTCTGAGGGACTTTATTTAAAAAATACAAGAGTTCCCCTCCAAAGAAATATTGATGTTTTGTGGGTTAGGATGCCTTTTTTTCTGTTTACAAAGGATTATTTGTTTGTTTTTTTTTTTTTAATTCAGAGAGAGTTACTTCATAGTAGTCAGCTTTAATGAGCTTGGTAAAGTAGTGGCATAGACTCCTCAAATTTTTCACATAGTTGTATCTTACTGAAATCTGGCAGTTAGCTATACCTGAAGAAATTAAATCACGACTTGTCTGATCGATCAGCAGTGTTCATACTTGATTTATCATAATCATAGTCAGGGACAGGTAAATGGTATATGGCACTCTTAAAACATGTTGCTTCTTATACCTGTGATAAAATCCGAGGTATGCACTGTAGTGCACATATGAGCTAGCTTTAATTTACTTGACAGGTATGATTATAACAATGCATTGAAACCTATGTCCTGTTATCTTCAAGCTGTTGAAATCATCTGAGACCCTGACTGCCTGGAAAATGGCATGGAGATGAAGTTTATGTTGTTATATCTACACTGCTGTTACTGCTATTGAATTGTTTGAACTCGCTATTATTATTGAATTAGTGAGGTTAAGCCTGCTCAGGTACACTGGCATATGCAGCAATTACATCTGTGGCTGCAATGTAGACATAAAGTTTGTGAGTTCAGGGGTAGCAACCTGTGATTTTTCCCTGTAAATGATTTGCACATTACTGTCTTCTCGGTCTGGTGATGACTGCCCTTCTAGACTTGCCACTCTGGGCAAGCCCAGGCCCTAGGCTCTGAACACAGTGAGATTTCTACTCTTTATTTCTACTTTTACTAGGCAGCAACCAAAGTTTGCAAAAGCCCAGTGTTAAACAATGACTTTGAAGTCCACCTGCCACAGAGGGTGCCTGCATGTGTATAAGTGGGAGGGAGAAATCCTGATGAAGGTCCACTAGAATAGAAATCTGCAAGTAGGAACTGATTTCTGTAAAGGGGCTGCTTGGCTCAGTGAACCATGGTCCTGATGGAATGTTGTTTTAGAAAGCAGCAGCAGAAGGTGAGGAAAGAGGTGGCTGGAGGTATCTGAAAGCTGTCAGGGGTGTCTGGGTGTTACTGGGGAGCTTGAGCAAATCTCTCTATGTACACCATAGGCTGGGATAGCAGAAGAAAGGAAGATTTCAGCCCACATTTAGCCTCTAAGTCCTGCTTTTGTGTTTAGATTTCAGTTCTTAAAGGGACTTAAAAAATACATTTAAAATAAATAGGAGAATGCTGTATAATATACAATTTGGATCACAGAGACAACCTAAATGCTAGCACTTTCTAGCTTTTGAGTGACTGAATTATCACCTTTATAACACCCTCTTAATATAGCCAGTGAATGTAATTAGATTGCAGAAGCTGGCTTCAAACTTCATCACAACTGCATCACAAGTAGAGACGCTCAGCTTAATGGCCCCTAATTGCATATCTCTCTATATGTCAGCTAGATGTGCTTTAATTCATATTCTCCCAATATTACCTACAGTTGACCCAATCAGTTTTCTGAGACGTAGCTCTGATGTTCTGCTACTGACAGCAGAAGTAGTAATGTCAATATGTTATTGCTGTCAACAACAGGAAAATGTGACAAGAGACAGATGAAGGGCACAAGACAAAAGGCAGTTGGGGGAAGAGGAGAGGTAGAAGCCAGATTCCTCTTCCTGACCCTCATTGTGTGCTTACTTTCATTTTTAGGATTGTTTGATCAAGTACCTAATCAAGTACTTGAACATCAACTTAAACATCTAGAAGACAGGAATGAGGACCACCAGTGAGAGCTGCCTTCTCCCACCAAGACACATTTGAACTTGACATGCATGAAGCCCTCTAGGCTAAGCCAGTTCCCATGGCTGAGCAGCTCCATCACACTTTCTGCTAAGACTGAGGTGAATATTTTCTGCAAGCACCATCTGTGACGAAGAAACTTGTCACTAGCAGCTGGGTGCATTACATATAACTCACAGAACAACCAGGGAGCTGAGCAGGCACCAACCTAAGTACTAGTAGACTTTCCATTCACTTCCATGCTTATAGAGAGTACTAACTCTTTATAGAGGATACTTAAGTAAGTAGTTACATTTTCTCACTCATCTCTGCAACCTGCACATGAGCAAATAGGTAAGAGATCTTGCAGGATCTGAATCACAGTAGAACAAACTTTCCTAAGCTTATCTACTGGATATATTTTATGCAGTAGCTTTATCCAGTAGTTCTTGTCATAATAACATTATGAACCATCACTTTTGAGCTCACTGGCTTACTGCATTTGAAAGTGTTACTAAGGTACATGTTTAAAATACCCTACAAGGTGTTCATTTCAGATGTTACACGTACTTTTAGCAACTGTTGGCTGGGCAACTGGCAAGTAACTTGGCCTCAGAAGGAGGTGTCACTGGGGCTAAACAAGGTAACTGAGATTACTGTAAAGTAGGTAAGGCTTAGGAGTATAAGGCTTTATTTCTCCTACTGCTAGTGGAATAAGCAACTTTTTTTCTCATTGAAGGCTCTTAGCAATTGTACCATTTGGAGAATGCATAATAAAAAAGGACCCATCTCAATTCCTGTTCAACAAAGAAAAAAGCACTTTAAGTAAGCATCTGCTGTTCTCCCTAAGCCTTTGACCACATGAGATCCCAGGTAAAGAGTCAGTTGGTGCTGACAGCCTCTTGGATTCAAGGCTTGTACAGGACACTAAAGGGTTCCCAGAAAGGGCTGTCAATAGTATGCTAGTGTGAGCAGCAGCCTTACTGCGGGCAGGAAGGACATGTGGTATCTCAGATCAGGATTTTTCTAGTACCAGCAGGAAAGCTGCTTTTGAACAGGCTTAAACCCAATGCCTTAGCCATTCACAATTCCTCTTCCAAGGTAAGCTACACATGATGAAGAAAACATGGAGTGAAGAAAGTTATGGGAGACTGACATTATGTGGAGATGTTGCATTACCGTCAAACCATGCATTATTTACCCAAAGTGTTTGCAGTTAAGGCTGCATTTCAAAGAAAGGCAAATACTTTTAGGAATGAAAATACACAGCTGGTGTTTGTAAATAGCCTTAAGTCTACCCTGCAGTGACACCTTGAGGGGGAAACATTAAAGATAAATAACCAGAGCATGCATTTCAAATCAATGATAAAGAAACAGGAACTGCCAGCCTACCTGGACAGACAGCTGCCTGGTTTCCTGGAGCAACTCATGACCATGTGGGGCTTTATAGCACCACACCTGCCGAACAGCTTTCTGTTAGTCTAGTCTGAACCACCTCCCAACTTCTCCTGTAGGCATCCCATACTTCTACAGTCTAATTCCCTTTCCCTTTTATTTCTTCTCCAGAGGAGTTCCTGCAAGGATCTTGTGATTTTCAAAAAATGTTTTGGATCAGTGCTCTGTTTTGACATTATTTCTGCATCTGAAGATTATCTTCCAAAGTAAACCTGTCATTCTTCAGAAGAAGCAACCTCTTATTCCTTATGTCATTAGAGGAAATTGCTCAGGTTCCTGGAGAGCAGCAAAAGGTGTCAGGGTGACCTGGAGGTAACATCCCCAGGGGAGTCTGGTCTTGGAGATTTGAACTATGGGATCAGCCTGCTGTTACAGCTGTAGGGGGCTAATTGGTTTCTGCCCCTCTCCACCTCACCAGCCTTTTCTTTTGCAAGTTTTCTGTTGCACACTAAAGGCTGGTTTTAAGTACAAGCCATTACAAGGGTTTTCCTCTGGCCACGACCCAAGTGGAGATGTGTTCCAGGAAATGGTCCCTGCTTAGGGCTGCGTGGCCTCATCCCTGCTGAGCAGAGAGGCAGACATCTGAGGAAATGTGCTCTGTGGAGCTGTTTTAGCAAACTGTGGTGACCAGCCACCTCTGGTGTCTGAGGGATGGTCAGTTATGAGGAAGAGCAGCTGCAAATGGCCACTGCTCCTTACAAAGGGTGTTCATACAGAAATGAACACTAGTATCAGGTCGTATGTTTAAGATGTACCTCAGTGCTGTGCAGATGAATATGAGGTCAGCATTCTTAAGTGCTTTGTAACTCCTCCATCGGGGCTTTGGTTCAGTGTTTCGAAGACCAGGTAAAGCAGCAGGGTTTGTGTAGCTCACAGCCTTCGTGTTTTGCAAGTAAACGCAGTCACTTTGAGTTCGGCTGGGGAAAGGGGGAAGAGGGAGCTCTTTCATAATGTGTCTGCCATGTACAAACTAAGAGATAACACTGTGTGCTTTTGCTAAGGAGATAAAGGGCACACACACACAAAAAAATTTACATTAGTTCTTACGTGCTCTGGCATACTAATATGAATTAATTTTAATTTCTAATCAGTATGTTTAATTTGTAAAGCCTTAGAAAATGCAATTGATGTCATTTCAGAAGGGCACATACTAAGAAAATTAAACTTTTTGAGTACAAAATTCATTTTAACCCTGCCTGTGGAGCTGCTCCTAACCTTCATAATTAAACTATCTCAAATGTCACCAAAAATTCCTGAAATACATTTAAAGTAAAGGTTTTGTGAGTTCAGTCAAATAATACAGTCCGTACACGGTTTACTGCTGCGCGTATGAAATTCTACAAGTTAAATTACCTTCAGACAGACAGTGTCACCACAACAGCCAAGCAGTCATACGTGTCCTGTATGTGCTGGCACTTGGGGGAATGGGAAATATTTTCTCTGCTCACTGCAACATTCATCTCAATTGAAACGAATCTACCAGGGGAAAAAAAACCCAAAAGATAAAAAAAAGGAAGTCAATCTATTCTTGGTTAGCACTTGCAAAACATAACAAATGACTCTGTAAGGGGTTAATCAGTATTACAGACCATTGTGGGATTCTGTAGGTCAACATGTTGCTGACAGCCTTCTCTAGGAAATCCCACAGATATGGAACACAAACACCAGACACCGTCTCTGCCTTTCACATGCCAGTATCCTCCACTGGTCAGCTAATCAGCCCACTGGAATAACTTAGAGGAGGGCATTTTGTCTCATCTCAAATTACCCATGCCTGGGCACCAGTGATGCACAGGCTTCCTCCACCTGAGGCAGCTCACACAGAATCAGGTTTATTAGATATGAACGTGACTATGTTGTTTCCAAGGCTGCCTTGGGAAACAGATACGCCACTTCAGCTTGGTGTGCAGCCTGGACTCGATTTGCCAAACCCAAGCTCACCACACGAGGCCAACTGGGGTATGCAGGCACATGGTTCCTAGAGCTGGGCAAAACATCACAAGCACAACTAACCTTGATCCATCTTGCCTGGGAGGCAGCTAGGTTATTAAACCTGGCCAGATGTGTCTACCTGGATGGAAATTAGTGGTAAAAATCTCAATGTAAGATACAATGGAAGAGGAGGTGATATTTCATTAAAAACATCTCCAAGAGAGGCAATTTTACCTATTCATGGCCATTCCCTCATACGTTTTGTTCACTCATTCTCTCACAACACATACTCAGGACCACCAAGTTGTTTGCAAATCCTCCATTTGTCCCTAGCTTCCCCTTGAGGGCCACACAAAATGACATTTTGGACAGATCTTTTACATCTGTTAGGAACCATCAGCTCTTATTGATCAGTTCCTGGTCTGAGCATCATGTTGACTTCAGGTCTCTCATTCTTTGGCCAGGTTGCTGCTGCTGCTTTTTTTTACTTGTTTGGAAAATATGTGCATCTTCCTCATTGGCTAATGGGAGAAGTGCTATATGTTGTACGTTATCTGTTGCTATGTTGGTGCCACCCTCCTGCTGTTAGGGTTCAGGGTCTGCTGGGCTGAGATCTTCTTATAATGCAGGTCTTCTTGGCGTGGTATAACAGCCCTTGCCTCCGTTTTAATGCTGGAAAAGGTATATTTTAGGGGGAGCATTTATGCATTTGACTCTGTTCTGCTGTTTCTTCTGATGCTCAATTACGTGGACTCACTTCCCTTAGCACTTTGTTCCAGAAATCTTCATATTTCTGTTACAAATCTCCCCATCCCCTGGGGTCTGCCAGGTTCCAGGCAGACTCCCTAGCTGAGATGAGCTACGACACATTCACAGAGCTGTATATGTAGCTCCTGTTTTGCCTAAATGATCCAGGTGACACTATCTGCTGGTAATGGCAGCAAGTGATGACCTTTGCTTGTGCTACCTGCTCTTTGGCAGCTACTGCAGAGAAGTGCTTTGCATTGAAAGAAATTTGAGGCTGCTCAGAGGTATTTTCTACATGACAAGCTATGCTGAGCCTCCGCAATGGGGGTCTCTGCAGAGCAACTGCTATGTGCCCTCTGAACAATGCAGCCCATGAGCCTTGGACGCAGTGGCTGGTCAGAGACAGCTTGGCTGATCCTCACTACTGGGAGAAGCTGCCCTGGAAACCTGCAAAGCCTTGCAGCCGGCTGCATGCCAACTGCCTCTGCACACAACCAGGGTGGGCCTTTTTCCTTCATTTGCCTAAGGTTAGCTGTCAGTGACTTGCCTTGGGTTAAGTGCCAATGAAGCTCTTCACCATGAGGAAGACAGCTGAATGAAGCTCAGAACGTATTTTGGTTTGGAAAGAGGAAAGAGAGGAAAGATATGTTTCTTTATCACCATATATTCCCATCCAATCCGCTTTTAAGCACATGCATGATACCCTGGTAGCTCCATAAAGCTTTAACATTTGTGGTGCCTACAGCACTGCAACACAGCCTTAAAGAACTGACAATTTTCATTGTAGAACTCAATTCTATTTTATTACCAGATGAATGAAGTTCCAGCCTCTGGTAACTATCATTTACAGTTTTCCTTTGAGTAAAGACTGCTGGGTAGGCCTTTTTTAAAAGGGGTGAAAACCAGCTTTGAATTGTACAAATTGCAACGAATAATGGCTAGTTTTATGTATACCAGTCTGTGCCACAGGGAAGATGGATATTATAAATGTTCTGGGATTCCATTTCATCTTCTTACAGCAGCTTTTTCCCCACCACTGCACCCTCTCCAGTAATGGCGTTAAATAATGCATGTGTAATTTTGTTGTTTTACCGTCTGGTTTGCTTCTAACACTGGACTGGGACTGCGTTTCTCTCCTACCCTGAAATTCACAGTCGAGGATATAGAAATTCTATCATTTGCTCCTGCAATATTTGAAGAATTAGAAAACACTCTCTGGAGCACACACCGCTTTTTCATTGGACCTCTTGACAGAATCAGATGGTCAGACACAGTCATGCCATCTGTAGTAAGCCCTGCAGGTGGATGGGCCATGCCAAGAGATTTTGTTTGACAGCCTTTATTCACCAGATGAGTTTGCAGGAAGCTCACTGCCAAATGATGAACCTTCCTGTTTCTGGTTAATTATCAACTTCGCAGTCTGTTGGGTGAGAGCAGCTCTCTTACAAGAGACTAATGGTTCTGTAAAAGGATTTTGGTTTTTGCTCAGGCTTTTTAGTGCACCATTTAAAAGTGAACCAGCATTTCAGAAACTTTAATCGCAATCGTCTTTCAGTTGTCTATATAGATATCTTCACTGAAAGAAAAGATGGCAAAAAAAGTTGATAAAAAATAGATAAATAGATGTAGAGTGTACTGGTCAGCTTTGATAAATTCTTTGGTTTTGCTTTAGCACATTCACAATGTCAAGATGAAAGGCCAAGCCTTCTCCTCCTGTAACTCCACAGACATCAGAGCAGTTGCACGGAGAAGAGCTTGGTCAGAATAATTTATAACTTCTTTGTCTCTTTTCTATGTGAATATAATTATGTAAATCTAATACAAATAGAAAAAAATAGTTTGAAAAATTCACGTGTGATCTGTTGAAATTTCTGCTGTTTATTTTAAGAGTTTACACCTTTCAGGCCAGACACTCTTTTCTTGTGTGTTTGGAGACCATCTATTGCATTCTGGGTACTGGTTTATTTTCAGAAACTCTTAGTTTTATTTACAATCTTTAGCATTCAGAGCTCAATTTCATACAAAGGTGGAAGAACAATTCCCTTTCTTAACATCTTCCTGCAGGTTAACACAAGAGAAATGAGTGCAAAGCAATAGCAAATTCCATCAGAAACTGTGGTGCATCGAGAGAGATTGAGAAAGCAAAGAGTCAGGCACCACCAGATACAGTTCTTAAAACCATGCCCAGAAATGACCAGGGATTTTACACCTGGAGAGGCATTGGGTTTGCTGGCATCACATAAGTTACACTGTACAGATGTGAAATTTGTATTCCAGCCTGGTTTAGGGCAAGCTTCAGGTTGTGACTAGTAAAGCCAAAACCAGGACAGTCACAGAAAGCTGTGTAAGGGAGGAAAAATTGCACCATCCATCTCACACATTGTGCAAACTTGATGGGATCGGGTTCCCCATACTGTCCTCCCTTAGCAGTGTAATTCTGTCACCCTGTGCTGGCAGTGCTAGAGGGTCCCAACCAGCAGCAAGTGCAGAGGAGTACAGCTGCTGTCCCTGCTCCCTGCAGCACCTTTCCCAGGGGCACAGGCATAAGTGCCCAGTGCCTGGCCCTGCTTCCCACAAATGCTCTGCCAGTGTTAGGCTGCCAAGTGTTAGGTTTCACAGTCCTTCCTCACTTGGGGCTGACAGTAACACAGCGCACCCGTACGGTACCAGTCCCAAGGGGAGGCTCAGCACCCTACAGGAGCATCCACCCAGCTTCTGTGCTGTACAAACACTGCTCCCTGTGAATGCAGGCTTAACCCACGAGGCTGAGCTCTGGAGGAGATGTTCCTAGTTAACATCAAACAGGGAAAATATAAGCAAAAGAATGCAGACTTGAGAGTGCAGTAACCTGCAAAGGAAGAGCTCCTGCTATGAAATCATAACAGGGAAAACATAGCAACTCCTCTCCATGAAATGGGCCCTTTGTGTTATCTCTACAAACAAAATGACACAACACTGGAGAAAACACGCCTTTGTAAAACACAGAGGTAGTTAAGGAATATACAAACAGGAATGCAGGAATGCCATGCTCTTCTGTAACATAATTCTGGGTGAATTTTCAGAAATGGCAAAATGTCACTTGTGTAGAAGGTAAAACAGACGTCCCTATCAGCTGGCTCCCCATCCTGTCTATAGCAATACATCAATAAAGAGGTGTCTTGTGAAATGCTCATTATATATATTATGTATATATACTATATTTAAAATGGAGTGGGAAACATTTTCTTTGGGAAAATGCATCTCATCACAATTAAATGATGCTTTTCAGCTGTCTAGTGCTCTAATTAGGAGATAAAAAATTGATTTACTCACAGTAAGCATCGATTTTATAACAGACTTCTCTAATCACGAAGATAAATTGTCTGTCTTTAAAAATTATTCTAGCAGCGAGTTTGCTGCATGCAGCACAGCAGTGTTAGGTGCAATTCCTGCTGTGATCACTAGGTGGCATTTGGCTGTGTTGGAAAAATTCAATTTTGGACCTTGAAATGGGGTATTTATTGCATTTTATACAGAGGAGTGGAACGTAAGCAACAGTTCAGTGACAGAAATGAGGATGTGGACGGATACTAGATATAGATTCATAAAAATGCTAGAATAAATATACAAAAAAGAGTCTTGCTGTAAGACTGCTGTAAGGTGCTTGGTGGTAAGTAGTGTTAAGGCTAAGCTCTGGTTAAGCTTGTTATTGGGAGAACAGTATCTACTAGTCTTGTCACTGTGTCCTGGTCATCAGCCATGCTGATCGGGTGGGATCCAGATACATCGCTGAGCTTGCCCCTTGGATCATGTAAGACCAAGGAAAGCAAACAACTGCTGGACTCCCTAAGGCGTGACTGTGGTACTCATTTCAGCTGAAGAGAACCATGTATTTAAAATCTACTAACGCTGTTGCTTTCCAGTTCCAGCAAAGGATTAAAAACACCACCTAGAAAAAATGTCAATGTTTTGTTTGTCATCTGAAGGACAATATCAAGGAGGGGAAAAATCTCTTGGAAATAAAAGTATGGTTTGTCTGCCCTTTGAAAAGAAAAAGAAACCTGATTACAAACTGCCTCCTTAACTTTGCTTCTAGAATTACTTATAGACATTTACTACCTAGGCACATGCAGGGGGCTGGGATGTTAATCTGGTTTAAATGCAGGTCTGGCAGTTCATACCAGGAAAAAACAAACACACTTTGTAACAATATTGAGAAACAGTAGCAAAAAAAGGTTGGGCAAATAAAATGCTATAAGGGAAATAAACATTTTTCCCACACACAAATGCACCAAGTCCCTCCCTCATTTCTGATATAGAAGACTCTTGATTTTTTGCTGTCAAAATACTAGCAAAGACACAAAAGTACGCACCTCACTCCAGTTATTTCCGCATACAGTCACCTGTAGACATATGACTGTTGAGATGTCCCTTTCCCTAATATTTGCAAAAAACCTAAAGCAAATAAATGAACCACTGGGTGTAGGTAAAGTAACCCACAGTGTATTTATTCAGCTGAACAAATTCTGGACTTAGTATGATTAGTATGCTTTTACAAAGCAGCCTCTCAGTTTCCATCAGAAATATTACCTCCATAACACATATGTTATAAAAGAGCCTGTTTTATATCCAAGGAGAAAGCTGTTTCTCGGAGAAAGTGTACAAGCCTTTTACTGAGCCATTTATTTCTTCTACCCCTTTCAGCATTGCACCCCTTTTCCCCAGGGCTCATAAACATGCAGTCAGGGACACGAACACTAATTGTCGAGTTAGTTAGAGAAGTTTCAGGTGATTTGCTACACACTGCTTTACCTCCCTCACACTGGCGTCTTTCTCTGGCAACAAGCAAGAACTGAAACATAAGGTCCATCTAAAGGTGAGACGGCAGTGCGAGACTAATGCATTGACCTGCTCACCGCAGATGTTTCCTCGCCTGCATCCTAATCATCACACGCACACTGCCAATCTCCAGCCATGGTTTCAGAAATAGTCCCTTCCCAACGCATTTGCTCTTCGGTCTGCCGCCTGCATCCTCCCACTGCCAGTACTTCGGAAATGGATCTGCCAATTAGTGCTGGGAACAGAAAGTCAGGCGGTGGCATGTTGTGTTCAAACTGGAAATGGGGATGCTTATTTTTCCAGCATTGCAAAGTCGCATCTTACCACCCGCATCACGAAAAATTGTTTTGCTTCAGGTTTGAATCACAAAGTCTCTTAGCTGGGTCATTCCCAGCCTGGCGGCAGATGAAAAGCGTGACTGTGCTGGGGCTACCCACGCTTGTGCGCCCTGGTCCTCTGTGTGCAAAGAGATGAATACACAGCCTTTACTTTGGGCCACCAGTAAAGTACTCGCAGACTGGGATCTGCATGTTAATTTGGCAAACTTTTCTTGGAGCTACTACTGCAGGCAAGAAACTGAGACTGATGAGAAAAACAAGTATTTTTATGAATCCAATTGTGTTGAAGGGAGAAAGAAGCAAAATAACTCACAGCACAAACCTGGTGCTCTGTTACCAAGCTCACGGTACTTCCGGAGATACAAATGAATCAGCACTATGTAACTTGCCACCATCACTTTAGCAGGACATGTAGCTCTCTGTATGTGCAGAAGCACTATTTTGGCAACCGCCTTCCCTGGAACATTACCTCTGGCCATGAGGTCGCAGCCAAAGTGAAAACCTGCACGCAGGAAACAGGGGGACCACCTCCCTGGGGGCTCAGGACACTGGGACACTCAACGCCATCACAGCCCGTGGCAGCTGCTGGCAGGGGTGAAGAGCATCCCCAGTGCCACTGAATGCCATGTCTTTGGGAGCCTCCACTAGAGAAGGGGGGATTCAAAAAGGCTTAGGCTAGCAAAGCTCCAGTTCAACAAGCCCCTTGTGGTCCCCTCCTCCCTGATTTCTAGAAAGGCGCTTCAGAAGTGCCACTTGCTTGGGGTAGAGATCTCAGCCCTGCCAGCATTGTGCTTGCGGGTTTTCGGAGCCATCCTGCCTGCTCCTCTGGCAGCTTGAAAGGGTTTATTGTGCAAAGCTAGCAGGAACCACTATGGGAGGTCACCCTGAGGTCTGCCAGTTATTGGAAGTGCTTTTGGTGCTTGGCTGCATGCTGCACAAGAGATTCAAACAAGAGACCATGTCAATGCTAGCCAAACCAGGCCCATGGCTACTTCTGCACCAAGCAGCCCTCTTCCTCCAAGACTGGCAGAGCCACAGCTAAACTGTCCCCCAGGACCGGTCCTCAGTCCCCCTAACCTGTGCTCTGGGACATCAGCTGAGGAGCACCTACTGGCCTCCCCCAAAACCGTGCTGGGAAACATTGATGCATGCTCAATTCTGGACAAGAAGCATCCCCACAGCCAGGAATTGCATGTTCACAAGGACCAACATGCAGACACACACTTTTAGTGAATGGCATCTTCATAATCAACGGTAGACTAAGCAGCAAATCTGCTGGAGGCTAAATTAATGGCACAGTGAGATTTAAATACAACTTTATTTCTTCCAAGAGTATTTGAAGGGCCATATCTTGACAACTTCAAATAATATACTGAAATAACTTTTTCTTTTAGAAATAATATTTCATATTTCAGGTAATGAACTTCACTAGTCTCTATTCAGTGATACAGTTTTGCTTTAATACAATATAAATTCAACTGTGTTTTTTTTCCTTCAGAAAACACAAATTTGTAAATGTGTTTTTAATTGCAGTATGTTTCAAATGGAGAAACTCAGTACATCTTACCTAAGAAGATTTGCTCCGATTCAGAATAGATTGAAAAGGAATTCCAGCACAAAGGTGAAGTAAATCAATGCATATCACCTGAAATAAAGACTTGTAAACCATTGAGGGAAAAGATAAATCCTGTTTAAATGCGTATAAAACAGCTGGGGAATTTGTGGGATTCTATTTTTTTTCAGTAAGTGATATAAGGTAACAATCTTGTTTAGTACCAACAGATGTCTTCAAAGCATTTTATCAGGATCAGCTATCTTGTAGAAGCTTCTTAAGATAAATAACAGTTTCTGTACTAACATCACTATCTATACAAGACCACAGAAGTATATAAAGAATGCTCCAAAACAAGCAAGGAAGTCAATTCCCAATTTGCAGTCTCACAAATCACCTCAGAGTACCCTACAGCGATCTCACTGGTGGCTTACTGCTTGTGCTCTTCGTCTTTCAAACTCATACAGGAAATAGCTTAACTACATCAATTATTCTAGTATCACATAACAGTACCTGTCACAGGGAAGTTGTGTGATTTTTAAGTAGGAAGATAATGGCCAGAAAACTCCCTATGTTTTGGCTGGCACACTCAAAACAATTGAAAATTACTTCTGGTTGTGTTTAGTCAAGTGTCAGTAAGGTTCATTTAGCTTTTGAGTTACTCATTTTATCTCTAAAACTTTGTGTTAGAAGCTGGAAACACAAGCTCCCAAGTGTATCTTTGCTCCATTGCTATGATATTAAAAGAACTTGAACCTAAAAGGGAAAAAAAACCATGCAGTATTTCTACTATAACTTGAATAAGTAACAGTGTTTCCTTGCCCTGAAATGATATGTAACTTTTATGATTCCTTATAGTTGACAACTGAAATCTGGTTTTCTTTTACAGCACACATTTGGTATTCAAAGCACGTGTATTTTAGTATTTGTTCATTCAATCCTCAAAATGTGCAGTTTGCCACGTAGATTTACAACTGAAATATCATTCTCAATGACTACAACAAGCTGTATTGTTACTCTGTTGAATCTGGGCACATTAATGGCCAGCTTTATTGGATATGGCTTCAAATAAAGTTGATGCATCACGTCTGTTGCCAGTATAAATAAAAAATAAGAACAGAGACTCAAATAAACAGTGAATAATTGCAAAATAAACAGAGGTATAATTAATTGCTGTGTTTATAATTTATTAGTTACCTGTCTTTAACTTCATCCAAATTGTACCTAGTAAAAATATTGCATTAACTCCTGATAAAAGTCTGGGCAAAGGGTTAAGACATTTGTAAGTCTGGGTCTGTGGAAACCCCTAAGCCCCTCTGCTGAGACAAAAAGCAGGTATTGAGACATAATGGGGATGATGTCCAGACCTTGGAAGCTCTCAGAAAGCCTTGATGTTGTCTTGGGTAAGACCAGGGTGGAGAGAAGGGAGGCAGAGAACAGGAGGCATTGTGTTGAATCCCAAGAGGTTTAAAAATAGACATTCAGAGAAGGATAGTTATACCTGTACACAGGTGAATACCTTCCAATCAAACAAAAACGACATGTCAAAGGTTTTGTGATTTTAAAAGCAAAGATTCTTTTTGGTTTCGCTTGGTTTTTTTTTAAGTGTACAACTAAAATTAAATTCCACATCTGTAAGCATAGGAGTATATAGGGCGAGTTGAACAAACCATGTTAGGAGGGCATTAGAAATAGTACTGGGCAAGCTGATGGCCCATGAACAGCACATGACAATGTGAGAAGCAAGTTCTCCCAGATTAGCTGTATGATTGGGTAAATTTACATGTGTGTGAGCTGTCTAATATGCCACAAATTCCACCACCAAAAAAAAAAAAAACAAACAAAAAATCAAACCAAACCCAAAACCCCAAAAAAGCACTTAAGATGGTGTTAAAGTCACCAACCTCAGGCTACCAGCAGTCACTTAAAACATTCTAATCCTCAATCATACCTACTGTTAATGTGCTACTATTTAGACATGCTAGTGATTTATAGAAGGTTAATGTGGATTTTTAGAGAATCCAATTCACTTCAAGTGTTTCCAACAGCCAGTAAGAAAATGCACTTAGCCTAGAAGAGCTCCATTTCAAAATGACAGGACCCCTCTGTTCTTCATCCTCATTTTGCCTACAACATGTCAATTTATCAAGAAAATACACTGTTTTGCAGAAATCCCTATCTCTTTGGTGGGAAAACAGAGTAGGGATTTATTCTTTCCCCAAGCATTTTCAGTATTATTTTTTTTCCAGAGAAGATTACACAGTTTATGTTATTTCAGTGGATTATCTAGTCATAACTTCAGAAGACAATATATTCATGTTTGGGGAAAATGCAATAAGCAGAGATCATTTATACATATTCTTTGTTTATTTCTGCAAGTCTATTTCATTGTCCAATCCTAGGAAAAAAAGTTTTTAAATTAGCAATTTCTTTCTGAAGTAAAACAATCAAGTACTAAAATATTATATTTTTTATGTTCTGCATCAGTTATCAAGCAAAACGTACAATAAGGTCAATATGAGCATTCAGAGCATATTTCTAAAAAGTGAGCTACATGGAAAAGAATAAAACTCCCATATTCTTTCAATAAAATTACTAAAAGCTGACAGCTGACCTCTAGCTAAAAAAATACCATGTTTACTGAGAAGGTAATGTGCATTACTGAGGTACTTTGCATTGGAATAGTTAACTTTGTTTTGCAGCGAGATGAAAACACTAAAATATTACTTCAGGAACAGAATTCTTTTCATTTCTGCATTTACACAGACACTCCCCTGGTCAAGTGGCAGGCAAAATATGCTGCAGTGCACATGACTAAAAACCACAAGGAATAAACTGAAATCATATATTCTTCAGCATTTTAGTTAAATAATCACAACTGAAACACTGTGTTTGGATAACTAAATATAAATCATGTACTTGGAGAAAATTAGGGACATCATTAGAGGGAAAATAATCCCAGTGAAACAATCAGCATTAGGTGATAGGTGATTAATCCCCATGGGAACCTGTGATTTCAGCTCTATTCCTGCTGAAGTCGCAATTACTGTCATTCATAGGATGGTGATTGTATTTACCTTCTGTCATTAATTCATGGGCAGACTTTGGATGGAACAGTGAAAGACAGCCGCATTCCTACATCCAACCTGACCCCCACACAGACTTTCCAGCATAGATAATAATTCATAATCTAAGGGATCACAAATGTGAATTTATACCCACAATGCATATTATCAAAAAGAGGCATGGGGTCTTTAAATTCAGCAGCTGCTCTCTGTGATTATATCAGACTGTGTTGACAAACAAACACAAAAAGAACCCTGACAAACACAGAAGAGAGCTGGTCTATCTCATATCATTTCTTCTTACAGCTGTGTTGAAAAATGCACATACCTACAATGTAACATGATTTTCTCTGTTGCAAATTTAACTTACACAACTGATTTGGGGTGATTAAAGAAGCCAACACATACTAGTTGCATTTGGACACACCTGTATGATCTGATCATTAGGAAATTTCATTCTACTTTGGAAAAAGAGAGATTTTGCCAAATCCCCCAAAATTTTCCCCTATCTGTATTTTTACAAAGCTTATGTACTAAAAATTCACATTCAAATCTAAATTAAAAATTGTAGTAGTATACTAACACATCTAATGAGTGCTGAATTTTCTTAAATGAGGTTGAGAAGAGTCAAAGCTTGAACAGAGGCTTAAAATGTTGCAGGCAGCATTAAAATCCACTGCCAATAAGTAGAGTTGAATTAAGAATGAGCCTTAATTGCAGAAATCTTGGAAAAAAACCAAACCAACATATTCATAAACAGTGATGAAATACTCATGAAGGGTGCTGGGAGGAAATGTTGGTGGTTTTTTTTTTTTCCCCTGTATTGCACAATACTTGCTAGAGTGCCTGGAGCACTTGAAAGCTTCATTAAGGTATGCTTTGCATCAGGGACATGCCTTCTCTGTAGATTATCTGATTTAGCAGAGTTATATCCCTTGGAAAAAAACTATACCTGTTTCTGACATGATAAAGGCAAAGTTAATTTTTTTCATTTAGAAGTGACTGCCTTTTTGGTCTTCAGTGTTTGATCACTGGGATGAAAGGGGAGGGAAACATGAAGGCTCTCAAAGTGCACCATCCCTAGTACCTGTGAGGAGGGAATAGCACAGGCTGTACAGAAACAGCAGATTCCCATTAACCATGAATTTTGGAAGATTTTGGCAGCTTCCACTTTTCCCCTCATGCCTGAGAACATTTCAAAGGCAGGAATACAAAAGAAGACATCACATGTTCAGTTCAAAACCATAACTGGGGCCCTGAGGAGAGGAAACGGGGCAAGTTCTAAGGCAGCACATGCTGTTTTGAAGGACTTACTACAAAGCACTTACCTTTATACCTCTCTGCACAGATAAGAATTGCAGCTGGCAAATGATTCACCACCTCTCCACTCAGACAATAAGAAGAGGAATTTGTTAATCTGACACTGCTTTACTGACCTGTGCATCTGATCCAAATACCACAGTTAAGCAACAGCTTTTTATGAATGTAGGGCTTTGGGCACGAACTGGATTGCTACAAACCTTACACTTTGGCAGTCTTTGTTCTAACCAAATGATTTATGAATGTGCCACTGTCATCTTGCGCCTACAAATTATGAATTTCTCAATGCAGGCAAGGGGTAAGTGACATACCAGAAACCTGAGGTCACAGGAAAAACCATAGTAGTATCAACTCTTTAAAGTGATAATTAGCATGACTGAACAGCAGCATTAAACCTCCTACTGTTTTGCCTTTTCCCTGGGAGGGTTTCATGCAGCTTTTCTCTTGGCTAGAAACTCCTGCTATGTACCGACCAAGGTGATCACCTTGTTCCTACCCAGTGGCATGCCTAGAGTGCAGAGAAAAGAGTACTGAAAAAAACACCCTAACCAAAACCTGAAAGAAACTAAACCCAACAACAAAATAATGCTTAAACATCTACTCAAGACTTAAAATCTTTACATCAACACTTACCTTCCCCTTGTTTACAACTTCATCTGTTCCAGGAAAGCAGAGAAGGGGGGAGAAGAAAACTATCACTATTTGGATACTGCTTTTGCTTACCCTATCATCTTTGTTCATAGAATCTAAAGAATACCTCATAAACATGCTTGTTTTATTATTTTGTCTTAGCAAAGTCAGCATGATTCAGAAGAGAGCAGTCATAAGACTGTCACAGTTCCCAAACTGCCAAAAGCTGTAGGAAAACAAAAGTCAGTAGCTGAGGGAGAAGGCTTAACTCTCATTACCATAAGCAACTTAGCAGCCTGTTGGTTGATCTGAAACATGTAAGTACGCACACAAACTTAAAACTGTCTATTGCTATGCAATAGAGACTGCTCTGGAGCAGACAGGTTTCTCCTGCCTGAAAAGAACAGAGAAAAATCACTACAAGTAAATTTATTTGTTATACCAAATTGGCTGGAAACCCAGAGTTCTTTGGCACCAAATCCCACTTCTTAGGTCCTTAAATCATGTTGACTTTAAAAGCGCCAAGATAGACATGAGTGCATTTAGGCATGACAGCTCATGCTTCCTATGCCAGACTTCCCCTCTGCACCCCAGTCTTCCAAAGCAGGTGCTAAGAGGGCCATGACAAAGTACACATCTACATGCTGATCACTGCCCTGGCCAGAGAACTGGAGCTATTCCTCTAGATACCTGACAGAAACCAGTGATATCTGCTAGTTTTCAGAATTCAAAAGTACAATTACTTGACCCTTTGGGGTCAAGACAAACTGGCTCTGGGCATAATGTTGTTAAAAGTTTGTATGTGATAAAGGTCCCTTCTGTGTGAGTTTGTGTGAAGGGGTTCTACAGCTGAGCAGATTATATGCTGAGCAGCAGCATGGCAAAGTCTCTCAGGTAAACTCTGGAGACTAGCTTTATTAAAACCACCAGAACTGACAAATTCAGAACAAGAGCCTTCTGGCTATGTACAAAGCCACTACCCACAGTAGTATCAACCATGGGCTGCATTAGTTTAGATCATGTACAAGCAGATAGCAGTTGATATATGCAGACAAAAAAAAAAAATCTACAGGATTACATACTCACACCTGATGACACAAAGGGTTCTTTGAGACACTTTGTAAACTACCTACCTAGGAGCTGAAGAACCCAGCGGTTGGGGCTGGCCTCCCAGTTGTTGTTCCTACAGAGTAATTACAAGTGTGCAAGTAAGTGAATATATTGTGTGAATAGCTACCTGCTATCAGTAACAGTTTTAGTAACAAAAAGCCTTCTGTTGGTTTGTGATCTGTATCTCTACCAGCTTGATCTGCTATCATCGAAAAGTGAATTTACAGAATCAAGCATCCAACTATTTTATCAGTTATTTCTTGGCAATACTAATCAGTAAGCAGGACTGCTGCTGTTACCACTGATTTAATTTCACAAATTAATTGCTAAAAAAAATAAATAAATAAAAAAAATTACTTGCAGAACTCACTCTGTACAAGAACTCACTACCAAGACTTTCTCGGAAGTCCAGAAAATGTGACTGCAGCTGTTCATGACAGAAACCTAGCGAGCCAACCTAACCTGTTTGCCTAGTCCATGCAATTTTCACTCTCCATTTGAACACCAGCATGTGCTGAGACTAATCATCATGACAGACCAAATAAACTGAAGGTTAACACCTTTAGGTGCTTTTACCTCTGAAAGGCAAGTTTAGGAAGGCAAATATCTCTAAACAAAGCTCCTGCTGTTGCCACTTGAAGATAAGATTCTAGAGAGCCTGAGCCTTTGTTCAATCCTGCTCCATTTTTCCATTAATCCTGGCCAAAATACACCCGTACCAGCATAAACCTTCCAAGTATTTCCAGCGGACCTTTTAGATTTTGGCACATAAAAATATCTCCCATGCATATGCAATACACCTACCAATTGCATCACTATCACAGAAAGTTGTGCCATGTCATTATGCATTACTAGTCAGTTACGTAACTAATCCCACGAATCTTAGAGCTGTTAGGAAAGCTTTCAGTGATCTCATTTAGTGATATGCAAACTGAAAATTCATGCTTCTGGAAAGACTACTTAGTAGCAATATGTTGTTGTATATCTTATTCCATTCTAATTTCACTTGTACACCTCTGTGATTTCACTGTTTGCTTCTGTTAAGTAGAAATTAAAAACTGGCAACTTCTGTTTTTCGCAACCTCTCTTCATTTGTCCAACTCTACTAGTTCAATAAAGGGATGGGAACACAGGTCAAATTGTCACTTTAAAGACAAATATATGAGGGTTAGTTACAACATGAGACCAGGCTGCTACAGTAGTGCTAACAAAAAATCAACTGCTGCACTGTTTACTGCTTTGTGTAAACTCCTTCAAGTGCCCTGAGCTGAATAGTAGCTTTGTTGCTCTGAAAGTTTCTGCTCAGCTGGTTCACCAAGGTCCTGCCCTTAGCTGCAAGCTACAGAACTGCACTTGGAGATTTTTTTGCTTCATTTAAGTGTTTATAATCAGGAACTTTCTTCAGAAAATTCCAGTGACAACTGACTGCCAAGCCCTGACAATAAACTCTTGAGCTTTGACTGTGGGCTGAAAAGAACTGCAGCTTAACAAAGAAAGTTGTGGGGTTTTTAAAACAGCTCTTTCTCATCCAATAAATACTGAGTTTCAAATACCCATGACAATTTCTTAAAGCATTCTAGACATATTAAGGCAAAATTTCCTTTCTAAGTAGCCCAAAAAGAGACATTTAATACTTTGAGTATCTCAAAAGCCAGACTGCATCACTAAACTGGGTTGAACTTATACAGCACAGTGTTCTCTTATTTACTGTTGTTCTAGCTAGCATTTTGCGTTTAGATGTGCACTGTTTTACTCCTGTTGCCAATATGAGAAAACACCATGGACTGGAAAACATCACTAATGTTTCTAGTAGACATATATACAGAAGTTGAACTTTCTAATGAAATGCCAGTGTTCCTTTGAGTCAATAAATATCTTTTAAGTATCTTTTATTGCCAGAGTACATGCTGCAGGCATTAACTATTAAAAACTGTGTTCACAGGAAAACTGAAAAGCAAAATATTGACAACTTTAGAAAAATGGTGACAAACACAAGGAATGTTTTGCTTACATAAAGTAGAGATAAAGGGAAGCAAATTATTGTGATTTTGGATTTTCTAAGCTTTCTGCCCTTCACAAAGCTGAAAAATGGTGGGAAACAATCATTTAAAAGCAAGTACCTCAGCAAGTAGTACCTGCAAGAACACAGGCAGTTCTCTTCTTGGATGCATAGGCAGTATCTTGTTTAAACCAGACAAGGGAGGAATAATACACAGAGTTGCCTATTATGTAAAATATTTGATATAGGCCAAAACCAGTGAGCAGCTAGTATCAGCAGATAACCATTTATGACTCAGGGAATGAGCCATTTATGACTTAGGGAAGGAGCAAACCTTCTGACATTGAAGCTAGGTTAACGTCCAAGGAAAGACTGCTTCCTCCAGGATTTATCAATAAGATTAGTCGTATCACTAGATCCTAGGTGGGAATGGACCTGTCAAACCTGAAGGGGTTTTATTACAGAGTGAAACTTCACGAGTTCTTGAAATTTTGTAAAAGGCTGGTTCTCCAGTTCCAAAACTCCAAAATCACTCAGACCTGGGGGTGGACTCTAGAAGACAGGGCTGCAAGGTACAACTAGAGTTTTCTTCCTCAAATAGTATCATTTCAAGTTATTTAAAAGGCTTGATATATCACAAAGATAAGATCCCTCTTTAAATTTGTCAAACTCCATAGTGAAATTATTAATTTTTGTTACTTGACTTTGATCGTTCTTATAGCTGTCTTAGGATTGAAGTTTTACCTGTGTAAATGGTCATCTTTCAAGTTTAAAAGGACTATTTTAAACTGTACATACTTGTTATCTTTTTTCTAATACAGTTCATTCGTGATTCATAAAATATAATTTTGGAATAGGAATTATTAGAAAATATTTAAAAAATAATATTTTGAAATTATGTAACAAAATAACAACTCAGCTACCTTTAATATTAAATTCTTGCCAAACCAGCTACAAGTCATCAACCAAAATACCAGTATTTACCTGTAGAAATAACTGAACTGTACAATAAAAAGAACCCATGAAAATATAAATATTATTTAATAGTATAATTTTAATAAAATATTCTTCAAGATAAATTTAGTAAATAGTTTCTAGAACTTGCTCAGTCTCCATGCAATCATATCTGAACTGCACTGAGCAGCTGCTATTTTCAAAGAAATTTCCTGGTAAAGGGCACCATTCATTGTTTGATTCATACCCAGCATACTCTCTTCCCCTTCATTCTGAAGCTTTTTTCTGAATTGCTGAACCCCTTCTTCACTGTCCAGCAAAGAAGCCACGGAAGCATCAGTGATTGTCTTGCCAGGCTCATTCCCCCATGTCCAACTGTTTTCAGCTTTACTTTCTTTTGAGAAGAAAGAATTCCTAGAGATGAGCATTTCTTTTTCCAAAGCCAGTGCTAACTGTTCAGTCAGTATACCTTTGCTTCCACATTTCAGGAGTTTTACATCACAGCTTGGTGGGAGAACTCTAATAAGGCTATAAAGGCACTGGAACAAAGCAGTCAGATTTCTGTAAAATAAGATGATTGCGATTATTATTATTCTTAGAACTACTTTGTATCTTCAAAATTCTATCATGGAAAAAAAAACAAAATTACTTAAAATTAAAAAGGGAAACACGTATGCTGATTATGTTTTTAAGTATTACGTATACTGTACATACAAGAGTCAGCAAAAGTTTTCTAATGATACACTAGCCACCACTCCGACACTAAGCAAACCTCAGGAATGTAACTGCTCTATGCTAAAATATATGTGCATGATTAAGGTTTCATGAGCATTACTTGTTTGTTTAAACAGCAAGTCATTGTACATGAAGGCTACATATAATAATACAAAGGAAATGCATTGTTTAGTCTACACTTAGGGGCAGTAAAAAGTCACTTTTATTCATAGATTGTCATGAACAACTCACAGCATGGCTATTAGGTGGCCCACAGCTCCTATTTAAATGGTCATTGCAGAGGGAAAGTTGCACTTAAAAATCAGACATTCAAAATTATTAAGAAAGCAAGATAAAATAGTGCTTGTAATCATCAGGAACCTACTCTCCTGGACACAAGTGTAGCATATACGACACAATGACACAGTCCTTATTCTAAGAGGAATGTAGAGTTTGTCCAAAGTCTTATTTCCAGTGTTTGCCATGATATCTTTTGATGGAAAAAAAAAACCCAAAACATCCACAATAACAAAACCAACCAAAAAAACCCAACCCCCAAAACCCTACAAGTATCAAGTATCCTTGGTAGCTAGTTTTCTCAGAAAGAAGTAGTTTAAGGAAAAATGCCTATTTCAATTTACTTATCTTGAACGCTCCGCTACTTATAAAAGCCATAGTAGTTTATGTTAGTTCTGAAAGGCTGTAGAAAAAAAAATAGTCTGTAGTTCCCACCAATCACAGAAATATCCCGGCTGCATAAAAGATTAATAAAGATGGGAAACAAAGACATAGAAAATACAATCATAGTTACACCATAAACATGCAGTTCACTATTAATAGTAAGTTGGATCTAAAGTGTATAGTATCAAATAACATTTTAAAAGGAATCAAAAGCCTTTAGGCTTAAAATTTTACTGATAGATTTCTTAAACAATTCAGCCTTTCCTCTTGGATAAAAGAGGGAAATCAACTCCTACATTGAGTATAAGATTCAAACTCATTATAAATTAGAAACTGTCGAAGGATATACCTTCCCTTTCCTTTATTTTTTAGCTTGAAGTCTTCGGGACATGCAACATTCATCAGTACAACATACTTTTTATGTTGTGAGCCATATCCAGCTAAATGATATATCATGGCAGTATAACTAACTTGTATAGCCTGCTTTAGGAAATTTTATAGACATACGTCCAAGAATCTATGTAAGAAAAACAAATCGCTGAGACTCTTCAAATTATTTACTTTTCAAAAACATTGTAGGTAGGAAATAAATACTTCGGAAACACATACAAAATTGGACTAAATTTATGTTGCAGTACTAAACTACAAAATGACATAGCAATAAATTAAAATTTAATATAACTTAAGGTTTGTTGCTGTTTGTTTAGGGTTTTTCTTATTTGTTTTTAATATTCCCTTAAAATATTTTTTAAAAACCAACACATATTGAAGAAAAATTATGTTATACTAAGAATAATGCAAGAAAAAAAGAATATAAAATTCATGTGCAGCAAAATGAACAAAAGAAATAGTACCAAACAGATATGAAGAGACTACATTTATCTGTAATTCAATGTTCTAGCCTAGACAAAATTAAACAATACAATTCATGTTCAGTCATAGCTCTGATTTGAAATTAATCTATTATTGCTGGTGATTGTCATATCATCAATATTAGAAGCCTATTAATTATGGTTTTGGCTGTTGTTCATGGTACCTGTAAGAAATACTGTAAACATAAAAAAGTGTGCATGCAAAATGAATATACTCAACTCTTTTTAAGCAATTTTACCTGCAAAATAACATTAGAAGCCCTTCAAATGGATTTTTCAGGGTCCATTTAAAAACTGTACCATATACAATTCCTGCTTTATGACAGAATACGTTGTCATGGCATTCCTTAAATGGTGTGCACTCCATTTCTCCCAGTAACCATGAATTTACTGGAGTCAATGTGCAGTCAGAAGACACAATCTGAAAGGAGAATCTGACAGACACTGCAAGGACAGCAAGTATATCTTCCAAGGAACCTGCAAGAAAATACAGTAACAAAATATTTGGCTTGAACATTTTGATCATGTTGCATGCATTAAGCTTTGCTTATGCAAAAAAATGGGTTCACGGCCCCAGGTTTATTTAGAGTTTGCACCTGCATACAGGCATTTTTGGGGAATTTTCACCTAAATTCTTATACCTACTTCCGTCAAGCAAATGCGTAGCTGATTAACAGAGCCCCACCTATTTAGTGAAAGCTCTAAAGATAAATGTCACCTTGCCAAAGACTATTAATAGCCTCCTGTAGATAGTAAGATGACATGCTGGCTTTAGCCCATGATACAGCATTAAAGAAGAAAGAAATTAAAAATCATTACAAATGATCAAAAGGGTATTTCACTACATGAGCAGAAGCACAATTCAAAAATCAATTAAATCAGGAATACTAAAAGAAACGAAAATAAGTGACCTTAATAGACATGTAGATGAGGAAAAGCTTCAATTACTTTGGTATTATTTAAGAGGTAATACTATAGCAGAAAAAAAATATTCTTGTATCTAATAAATAGTTAAGTATCTTTCTTGTAGGAAAAAAACCTCAACCTTCAGCAACCTGTACTCAGACTCATCTTCAGAATTAACCTATCCAGAGACATTTCAGCACCAATGCAAGCACAAAAACCCTACAGGAAATCACTGAACATTTTTTCCATTTTGAAAAATATTGTCTTGTATTCCACCCAGCTTTTAATTCCCAACAGGTCTGCACAGATCATGTTCAAAGACAGAGATATGATTACATCTTCAAAACAGCTTGGCATCACTTATAGTGAACAGAAGAATCAACCATGTATTTATGAATCCAAAATATATCAATCCATTTACCTGTACAGTAATTATTATCATTTAGCATCTTCACTGAATATTTTCCATTTGAAACATCTTCCAGACTTAACGAAATTTTCCCACAGAGTACAGTAATCTTTTTGCTCTCCTGTAAACTATCAGTCCGACCTTTTTGTTTCTTCGCATGTAGAAGAACTGTGCAATGTACACGGTGAAATGCCAGTAATGGTGAAAGGCTGGTAACAGCAATGACTGACTTTGCTTCATTCAGCTGAGGAAACTCTTTTTTCATATCATACTTGCCATGCAAGTCCAGTTTCATCTTTTTTGGAGGAGGCTCAATTTGACAGGAGGAGACAGCCAATGCTGAGAAGGCTTTGTTCAGCTTAATGATCTTATTTTGACACTCAATAATTGGAGAAATCGAAGAGAAGTTTTGATCCACCACTAAAGATAAACTGACATCACTCAGTGACCTGTGAAAATCCATATAAGATGACTGCACCCCCAGTTTGTATTTTGTTTTCTGACAAATAACCAGAACTTTGCAGAAATATATATATATACACACACGCACAGACATTTAAGACTACTACAAACTCCAACATCATTCCAGGTTAAGTCATAGGCTGTGCAAAGAGTATAAGTCCTTCAAACTACTATTTCATATAAGCTTAGTATAAAGATTTTCAAAACGTGGACTGAATTTTTTAAAAAGCTTCTAGGAGTTAGATGCCTCATTTCAACTGAAAGAATTTGAATTTCTAATTCACTCAGAAAATGTTGAAACTTCCACATAACCCATGCAGATACTCTATGACATTTATAATTTATTTTTAAAGACTTAACTTTATTTTAATAAAAAAAAATTACAGAAAGTATCTTCTGCCCTCTTTGAGACCTAAGAGCTTTTCTGATGTTCTATGTTATTTTATAGACACCCAAACAAAATTGAAGGTAGAAAGTAAAATACAAGGTTTCAAATACTATTGCCTTAAAAATGCAGTAATTTCCTGAAATATGTAAAGTACTTTAGTTATTCAACACAAGGTTCTTTCAATGAAATGCTAAAATTACTATTTCAGATACTCTCTTAATGAATATTTTATTCTGTCAATCAATTCAGTCTCAAGATGTAATCTGAAAGTCTTACGAATATCTTTTTCTTTAGGGAGAGGTATCACCCCCTCGTAATGTAATCTAAAGCTTCACTGCAATCTTGCCTTATTAGGAAGCAGAAAAGTAATCAATAAAGACTTACAGTGTTGGGATGGAAAGAAAGTAAGTAAGCCCTTTTCCCCCTAAACACATGTCTTTGTGAACAGTACTGAACTGGAGGCCAGCAGACCTAGGTTCTGCTGCTAGCCTACCAAGAAACCTTTGACAAATGACTTCACAAATCCTTTCTCAACCGTAAAAATGGGGGAGAGAGCAATACTGCTGTTGGTTTATAAGGAATGGTTCCAAATCTTCCGAGAATTCCTGAAGCTATACAGGAATGAAGTATTTAATTTTCAAAAACAAAGTCATCATCATCAACGCTAAAAGAATGAATACTGGAAAGGCAAAAACAATCTCTTGCCTCAGTGGCTCTTAACAGAAGCTGTCAGGAAGATGAAGTCAACTTTCTTGTAAAGTTATAGCAATCTGGCAGTTGAGAAATAATATACCCACAGCTTCAGCAGAATGGCCAAAGGGCGTAACAGGTCAGCTCTCTCACCACCACTTGAATGATTTACAGTGGCATTAGTAGTCTTTAAGCTTACCCTAACACAGTATCAGCTACACTACTTGTGGAGATACAGGTCAAAAGGAAAGTTCTGACTCCACCACAGTTTACATTAAAACAGAAATTCACAATGTGCATTGTGTAATGTAATCCTGGTTTGCTGAGCTGTGTTCCAAATTAGTTTCCTCCCTGCAAGGAGGAAATGACAAGTATTTACATCTACAACTGAGCAGTTAAAATGAAGAGAATAAATGATTACATTTAAAGACAATAATAAGAAAAAACAAATAACTTTGAAGGTTTAAGTATTGTATGTCTGATTGTTCCACATGTTACACAATACATAAGCTTAGCAAATATTTATTTGAATGGACACTTGGCTGTAGCATACTTCAAATCAAAAGCTGAGTATTTATTAAGTTGATCAGTGAATTTAAAATGTTTTCTTTTGTGCTTCTTTAAGCAAATCATTCTTCAGGAATGGCAAGATATTAACAGTAAGGCATCAAGAACTATATAGCTAAGACAGAGCTTTATCTGCACAACATACTGGTATCAGTATAGCTATGTCAGTCAACATGGACTATGAAGAAAATTCTTCTGTAAAAGCCTCCAGTAATGATGTGGTTATACTGATACAACTGATTTTTTTGCTATGCAATGTTTGGTTTGGTTTTTTTATGCAGAGCTGGAGAGATATAAGCAGCAGCCACAATACTGACAAAGACACACTTGAAACATTTATATACAGATGTTCAAAATGAGAAAGTTCAAAGCTCAAAAGTGCACTCTTGCTACTGCACAGCTTAATCTGCAAATTCTATTTCTATAAAACTACTCAAAATTATGAGGTAAATTTATATACTTACAAGTAAAATGATTCAGTTAGTTTTACTCCAACTATCAAGCTGTTACCAACAACACGCTGCCACAATTTCTCTGTGAAGTGCTCTGGGACTTTAGATGCCAACGAGGTCTCTTTACTAAGAGAATGAGGAGGATTTTCTACGTCATCCCAAAGAGAGACAAGACCTTCCTTACAGAAAAACGTTGGGTCTTTTAGATAAAGTGGAGACATTATTTCTTTTTAAACTGCATTACTTTTCATTTTACCACAAAGGATTGCTGGAAGTGCTTTTAAAATACCTAAATGAAGTCTATATACACTACTTTATTCTCTACAATAGATTCAAAGGATAGAATTGCATTTTCTTAAAACATGATACCATGAAAAGTACAGCTCATTCTCTCCTTGTAAACAAGATCAACTCCATTTCAAGTAAATTAGGAGGCTTCTTTTGAGCAACACATTAAGATAACATTTTCCCAAGCTCCACCGCCTTCTCAGCCCACAGTTCACTGTTCCCATTATAAAATAAATTTTGCTTATACATATCTATGACAGCTCACTTTTCCTAACATGTTCAGCCATACATAGGTATTCAATATCTAGGCAACTGTGCCAATTAAGATTGCACAATCCACTTCTGTTTTAGATGTTACTCCTCCATGCAACTCAGTTGTCAGGTGGCATTGTGCAAATCAATTTCAAGTAAAGAAACCCAAATTTACTCTTATGTACATACACTGGCAGGTTAAGGTAATGAACCAGACTTAAAAAGAAGATTAATGAGTTTTGATAGTGGCAATCCTACTGGTGAAAGTAACAAGAGGTTGAGAGAAGTACCCTCTACAAATGGCTGGGCAGAATTCAGAATTGATCTCTTCTGCAATTTACCTCTTTTGCAGTTGGTAAGATATGGGGTCTTTTTTCAACAAGATCTATTAATGCTCTGCAAGACTCAAGAATAACCTTCTTTTTGAGTCTTAAATGCTGCTGTAGCTCTCGAACAGAAGTGTAACCAGCCTGCAAAAGATAAAAATTATCATTCTGCTTACGCTCAGGTCTACTGCAAATAAGAACCAATATTGAAGGTACCAATATATCTCTTCAGCTTTTTATTTTTATGCAAGCAAGATCCAAAATATTAATCTGAGTATTTTGGCCTCTTGATATGAAACCTCAAGTTTAATATAAACTTCTAAGGTCAATTTTATTTAATTATGTACATATTCAGCCCTTTCATTATTATCCCTACTTCCCTTTTCCATTGATATGAGTTTCAATTTCTTCTCAAGATTTGTATTGATTACTGGTCAACTAAATATATTGAAGAGTTGGCAGTTTTACAGACAAAAAAAAAAAAAAACAAACAAGAAACAAACCCAAACAGAAAAATAACAAGAAAGCAGCATGCCAGCACCAGCTGCTTAGATTTTAAGAAAGCTCTCAAAAGTTAGTATCGGGAAAGCAAGATCCTGAGAAGTCCTATGCTGCCAAGGAGAGGAGAGAACAAAGCTTGCCACTGGAATGCAAACCCAAACTTCTCCCCCACCAAAAAAACCCCGAACAAATAATCAGGATCAATCATAAGCAATTGACAAGCCTGAATAAAGGTCACTTCATGTAAGCAAAGAGATGCCCTCTGCTCAAGGTGCAATGGTAAAGATCATTTAGAGCAAGGAGCACTCATCATTATAAGTTCTGTAAAAGTTAATTTGCTACCTATCTAATCATGCATTGCAAGTACCAGACTCCAAGCAATAATACAGTGCCAGACTTGAGAGAGGAGAAAAAAAGGAAGATTTAAAAACAAGGATGCTTTTACAACACCTTCCTAAGCAAGGTCATCAGCATACCGAACTATTTTCTTACTGCCATTGGTGAGCAACTCCTGAATAAATAACTGAGAAACCAAAAGCAAATGGGGAATCACAGACTGAAGCAAGTCAAAATGGCCAAGGATTCACTGAGATATGCCTGCTGATCAATCTGACTCCTGCTAGCCCTTTTCCCTCACAAAGCAAACAAGAAAAAGACCCCAAATCTACCACATGGCAAACCCAAGACTGGATAGTGCCCCCCTCCATTAGCTCCCTCTGGCACATCCTTACTGCCATATGCAAAGATGTATTATGCAACAAGCACCAGTAGAAGTCACAATCTTTGCACAGGGAAATGAAGAAAATAAAACTAGAACACCTTAAGATATAAAATACACATCAGCATAAAAATAAACCAGTCTAGAGCCAAACACAATACAGCTGTAATAAATCCAGCATGAA
>JANHGB010048376.1:9969-20895 GCA_026283785.1 Coracopsis vasa
TAAAACGTTCAACATGGCCAAAGGCCCTCCCTTTGGACCATCAGATCAGGATAGCAACAAATCTCTCATCTGCAGTCCTGCCCAATCGGAACAAGCAGCAGTCTAGGGCAGGGAAAAAAGGAAGAAGCAGCAACTGCAATGCTTTTTTATTAGCAAATGGACAGCATCTGGACATCTAAAGGAAATCAGCCCTTTCCAACATTAACTCAAATGTTGTTGTCAATTACTTGCACCACTCCCCCACTTCCATCTTTGTCTTTCATACAGCCAGAACCTTTGGGTAAACAAAGAGCACAGAAACACAAAACAATACAATATATACAGGCTTCCCAGCAACTAAAAGAACCTGGGTTTTTGGAGATTAGCAACGCTTTGTTCATTTGCCTTTACAAGAAACATCAGAGCATCTCAAGTTTGAAAATAAAAAAATACTACAATATTCACAATATAAAACTTAAATACAGGGGGGTTTAAAATTAAAGGACTGCTAATAGCTATTGATCTATCACAGCCATCTCTCAACAGCAGCTCTGCTGATGAAGCACTGAGAATTTAAGGTTCACAAAGCAACATTCACATTCTACACTGCTCCCGGTCAGAGTTCAGACGCTGCTGCGGTCATGAGACAGCACACCTGGAGACTCATCCAGGAGCTCAACTCAAATACATCCCACCGACGGGTGCAGGAAGGTCACAGAACAAGGCAAATGCTTACATTGTTTGTGGGGCTGCCACCTCCTGAGAGCAGAAATGCAGGTCCATGCACCAACATCACCTGCACGTCTCACCTAGCTGTCTGCATTCCCAGCTCTCCAGTTTGTGGCTGCGCAAATGGAGTAGAAGTCACTAAGAGGTATGTCCTCTTCCTCTCCTCTATCCCGTCCCTGCTAACATACTCCTCTGTTTTACTAGTCATTAGATAAAGTGACTGGAGAGAAAAAGCTCATGGGTTGGTCTCCTCTCTGGTGTAACTCTGCAGAGTGCAATGGAACCGCAGCAGTGGGGACACTGCCCCTCTGTGCTGAGTGTGCAAGCTTTACGCAAACAGGGCAGAGCTACAGAGCAAGCATCTATAGCAGAGAAACTCAATCCACCCATATGCAATCTCAGCCACGAGAAAAGAGATAAGTGTGCTTGAAAGGCAAGTGAATCAAGTTTTGCCTAGGAAATCTGGATTCTGCAGTGGAATCCAGGTTTGGTTATTTCATTTCAACATTCAAAGGAAGCAGAAACGAGGACAAACAGCTACAGTATTTATCTCTTTGGTAACGTCTGTAAAAGTCTCTAAACAATGGGTACATCTTACAGTAATCAGCATAAAAGCCTGGTAAGATCCTGGAGAAGTTTCACAGACTGAAAAAGAACAGGGAAAATAACTTGGCCCAAACTATACAGGGCCTGCAGGAAGGTGAGAAAGACTGCACAGGAACTGGATCCCTCAGATTCCTGTTCTACCCACACAGCAGTGCCTCAGTGAAACTAGATCCCACACACTCAAGCTGAATCAATAACCTCTTAGTACAGACAGAAGGTTTGGAGTGCATTTAAGGATATTTCTTTAAGGCAAAAATGGGTGAATACAAGCTGAGGAGGCAGGAAGGTTGGCAAATAGTCTGAAGGTGGACCAAACAGCCACAGAATACTTTCGTAGTCAAGTGGCTCTATGGGTCCATTTAAAGAGGATTTGGATCCTATCACTTCTGGTCACACATGACTTTTAAATCTGGCTCAGGTAAGCTGCAGCCTTGCTACAACAGAAAACTACCTGTTGTATAAAATGCCTTTGCTTTTGTTTAGTTCCTTAGAAAGAAAGTTTCACATTCAAAGTTAAGTTTTCATAACCAGCTCTCCCCTCATATTGCAAAAAGACTCAGCTGATACAGCAGAGGCTGAAGAAGCAGCAGAGAACCAGTGCTCCTTCCGGCTGAAGACACTGTTTCCTCAAACAGGCTGCAGACAGTCTTGAGGCAGAATAGCAAGACTTGCATTGCCATGCCTCATGTTTTATCTGTTCTTTGTCTTGGGTAACAGCATAACCTGGTGGCCCGGTCAGCACGCAGACCAGCAAAACAATGAACAAGAAGTCCTGCATATCTCTGAGATTTCCAATGACATGATACAACAGGAGCACTAAACAAGAAGTTAGTCCAAAATGATCTAATGAGGCCATAAAGCACTGTTTCAGGGTTGAAATCACAAGTACCTGCCTGAAAACCTAACTATTCAGCAGCAGAAAACTGCACTTCAAATGTATCTGCTACCGAGTCACCCACATAGAGCTGTCACCAAAGCAGCTTGCATGGAGCATATTAAAAACATGTATCTTCCTTAAATTTCTGGAATGACAGTCACCAACTGCACAGTGTCTCCCCAGATGAGACTGTCAATAGCTGCTAAGTGACGGCTGCGGTAATCTTGAAGTCCACCACAAAAGGATTATGCAATTGAAGCCTGCAAAGGAATGGGAGAAGAATAAGCTTCCTTCCAAACCAGTGATGGGACCCAAAATAAATAAAGAGCTTTTGGAAGTGGATATCAAATAACTGTCAGGCCATGGATCCAATTCCAGCAAGTAAAAGGGCAGGAATTAATGAATCAGTAAGGATCAACCTGAAAACAACCATTCCTGCCTTCGCTTTGTGTTGTGCAGACCACAGGCTGGTTTTATAAAACTCTTCTGTCATTATACTGCCTGCTTTTCTGTAAAGGGTTAAATTCTGATCTTACTCAGTGACTGCATCCATTCAGCTGAGATAAATGGACTCCCAGGCAAAAGGACCACTGGGAAATACATATGCCATGCTGTGACAACAACATGCCTGCAACTAAGAGGACGGCTTGAGGTCAACTTTCACTTCCTCAGCCTTCTGCTTCTCTTGCTTTCTTGTCACCGCTGCTAAAATTGGTTCAAGGGCACTTCAGATTTTTAGTAGAAAATATTTATCTTCTTGCATCAAAACCCCAAAGGTTTAACATTTACTGCTGGCACAAAAAGGTAGAGTCTGAATGCAAACTGGAAGTTGGTGTTATCTGAGTACCATTATTGGAGAGCTGAGAAAATAAAACAGTCCAGATTTCCTGCTTAAGGGCACATCTCCATTTTGCCAGCAGCTGCAACAAAGAGCATATAGTTTATCATGCTTCAACGCTGCACAAATACCCATCAGGGAAGAGAAATTACTCTCCTCTAAAATACAGGTTTTGGTTGGAGAAAAAGAGATTTGAGAACAGTTTTCTGGCTCCACCAAGAACCACTACCCCTTGTTTTACCTTTAGGAACAAGGAAGTAAGCTGAAATTTTACCTGGAGAGCAAATATTAACATGTTAGTCTGACCTAACAACCGAATTCTCTTCAAAACCTCATCCCTACTCAATTGTAGTACAAGAGAGATCTCATTAATTCAGGATTCTTCTCCTGAAGTTGAATGGAAAATAAGAAAAAGTTGCCCCTAAATGTCATTTCAAGTGATGATCTTCATCCCCACCTGAGGGGTCTGGGGACAAGGGAAGACATCAAAACAGCCTCATAATAATACTCAGCCCTTTGGGCTTTTTCTTTT
Organism: Coracopsis vasa; assembly: GCA_026283785.1. Taxonomy (NCBI): domain Eukaryota; kingdom Metazoa; phylum Chordata; class Aves; order Psittaciformes; family Psittacidae; genus Coracopsis; species Coracopsis vasa. Next base: position 13,531 of record JANHGB010048376.1, read on the forward strand.
CTGAGTGCTTTGCAAAGAAAAAGCCTCACCACATCCCTGTGAGGTAGGTCAGTAAGTATTATTATATTCCCTTAATACAGATATGGAAACTGAGGCAGAGAAGTGACTTTCCTGAAGGCCACTGCAGGAATCTGTCTCAGAGATGGAGCCGGAAGACAAGATTCCTTAGCTCTCAGAGAATTCCCTTTCTCTCCTGTATCTCCTCTCTTCCCCATACAAGTCTCAACCTTAATGGAGAAATGAGCAACGGAGAAAGGGGCTACAGTGCCATGTTTCTGACAAATAGCAGGACTTCTAGTACTACTTACTCCACATACTCCAAAAAGGATTATTAAATATACAAGTACCTCAGAACGAATGCCAAAATGACTGCACACATTATAAAGAAGCCAACATACAATACAAACCTAGCTTAATAAATAAGTAAAGACATGCAGCTGCAGTTGTGACTGAGTGCTGAGGGGTCCTCAGCCCAGCAAGGTCCCAGATGCTGGTGGGCAAGCCCACGTCATTCCTGTGACTCTACTGCCACGCCGACGAGCGCGTGTCTGATGGTGCGACCATGGAGCTTATACCCATCCTGAGTCACCAGTGCTATCGTGCCCGGCTGCATCCCCTCCGCTGGCACATGGCAGACTATTTCATGGTCGTACGGATCATATTTGCCACCAACAGGGTTCATCTTCTGAAGGCCATGTTTGGCAAATACACTTTGCAATTTGGCCTCTATGAGAGAGAGACCTTCATAGATTTTCTTCAGGGTTGGGTTTGGATTACTAGGCTCTGCTTCTTCTGCGGCGCTCTCAGCAGTCTTCTCCAAGATATCTGCTACCTCCACAAGGTCTCTGCAGAAACTCTGGATCCCTACGGGCACAAAGAAGCAAGAAGTAAATGAAGGGTAGAACATACAGAGCTGCAGCACTGATGACAGGCACAAAGTCACAGCAGTTTGAAAGCCCCTTTAAAGCTGCTAATTGAACTGCTTCTTCAGCAAGAGCAGACAGTGTCTTCTGTATCCTGTAGCCAAAGCTTTAGCATTACACGGGTAGTTATTGAGACTCCCCAGATCAAGGTGTGCGCAGGAAAGGTACATCCATAAATACACACACATATACATAGTATACCTGACAAAGCAGAGCATTAGTATTTTACTCCAAGAAGTTCTAGCAATTAAGACTTGTCATTTAGGACACTGCTCCACACCCTCTCATACGGTCCCACAGACAAATGTTTTGTCAAGCAACTCACACAGATGCCCGTGCACATGGGAAACAAACACAATGGGGGGAAGTAAAAATAATATGTGACCATTCAAAAGTACAACCACAATTTTATTCATAAGTTAAAACCACTGTGGAAGGCTGGACAGAATGGTCCTTGCATTGGTCATGAAAAGTCATGCAGTCTTTTTCATTAGAAAAAAGGGGTTAGACTGTATACATCAGCAGAAGTGGTACAGTACACAGTGCAGAAATGTCAGGAAAACCAGCCTCTCTCAGTTATATAGATGCTGTAACTAACTTACTGGAAAGACACATTAGAAAAACAGAGAAACAATAGTTAAGTTCTGTCTATAGTTGTACATACATGTTTAAACATGCACAGAACATAGAAGCATGAAGGAAAAGCAACAAAGGAGCAGACAGAAGGAGACCGATTACTAGCCATCTCATAGAATCATTTATGTTGCCAAAGCTACAAATCCAGTTATCTTCACTAATGCTAAAATATTTCTTATAGAAGTTTTAAGGAACATCTGATCTAGGAATTTACAACCTTTGTCCCAGGCAGGATGTACCGCCTAAAAGCTAGAGCATAAGAGAAGCAGCTCTTAATATGGTAAAGGAGATCACGACCTGATAACACAGCTAAGAGTATGTCGTACACCCTGCCAGAGTCAATTCTCAGCGTGCAGAAAAGCCTGTAATTTCAATCAAGTCAGGAGAACTGCACTCAACTGCACTGGGCCTATTTTATTTAAAAAATCAAATAAAAAAAGAATTAAAAAAATCACAGAAGAGTCACTGAGGTAACCCTGACAGGACACTGCTGGACACACAGGAAAACACAGTGAGCAAGCCCAGGCACCAAGAGTCCAGGCCAAATATCATGCCAGACTTTACAATGACTGAGTGCAGAACAGGGGGAGAGAAACACTGCTGATCAGCACTTTATACTCAGACAGGCAGGATACTGCAGCAAACACAGCTCTGCCTCCTTTCACTTACCAAAGATCTTGGCATCTTCCACAAACTTCTGTGTTCTCCTCCGGACATTCTCAGAATCTGCCAAAGCTTTCCGGTATCGCTCCTGTAACCACCATCACAAGGGGAGACATCAAACAAAGAGATAAAACCTACTTCCTGACAGCTGGCAATCCCTTAAGCTTTAAATAGAGCCCACTTCACATCATAAGGTTGTGCTGAGCTCCTCATTTTCATTACATGCAAACCCAAGTCCCTCTCCTGATTCATCAGCACAAATGCAACTCCCTCAAAAGACCCAAAGCATTTGGGGTGCAGTGCCAGGCTGCTGCTTTTTGCGTGACTCACTGCAACTACTGAGACACTCCCTCCTCTAGCAGGCATTGGTGGTCTCAGCAACAGCTTCACAAACGGCTGATTTATCACTTGGTGCAGTAGTATTCTCAGGGTGATTATCTCCAGAGTTGCCTGGTGCTCTGCTATTTAATCCTCTCCTTTGTCACATCTGTTCTTCAAAGTCCCTATAACATGACACCCACCATCTCCACCACACCACCGTCACTATAGAGGACTTTCCTTCTCAGACAATCCGGATCTGGTGCAACACAGTATGTGATGCTAATCAGGACAAAGCTACTGCCATTCCCTCTGTACACTGCCGTGAAAGAATTGACCACACCACCTCCAACATACAGTTTTGCCTGTCAAGATCATACTACCAGTGTCTTGCTCCTAGGTACCACTGACAGATGGCGTTTCTGAGGAAGAGAGACTGTACTTCCACAATGCAACCTCTCACACTTAAAGCACAGCTGCTTTGAAGTCTGCCACAGCACAGCGGTGTTCTGTATGTGCTATAGGGCTTACAGACAAAGCTGGGTGTGAAAGACAGACCAAGTCATGGGGGCTGAATGAAAGAGGTGATGCCACCAGCAGCATACTCACAGTTAAATCTCGGACTTGTTCTTCCAATTTGATGGCTTTGTGCTTTATGGCACAGTCAGAAAGGGGATGCTTGGGCTCATCATGGGGATCTTCTGGGCCACACTCGTCTCCTGTACTTCTCTGCTGAGCTGCAGTGCTGAAAACACGGGGGGACCCCCTGAAATACAAACTAATGACAAAGAAGGGAAGTTAAGTAGCAACAGGCTCAACAAGAATTTGAGTTTAGTGTTGTTACTAAAAGCAGCTCTTAAAGGTACATAGGTTCTAGATAAAATCTTAGCTCCTCTCAGGAAATACAGACAATCAACACAGAAGCACAAAGAGATGTTTTGAAAACTTCTTTTACTTTACACTCATGTCACTACAGAGGCTGAACACTTCCTTGAAACACCTTGCAACGACTCCGATTTTCACATGAAAACAAGTTGCGGGTTGTATTTTTGTTGACCCCCAGTACAGGCGGTCAATACCGAATGGCAAACTTCAGCAAGTTTTTGCAAGGTAGTCTTGAGGAGTTGAGCAGTATAAAGCTGGTTTTACAGTGATGTAGAAAACCCCAGATAGACACAGTATTTGGTGTATTCAATTTTTCTCCTATTGAGTAAAGAAAAAGAGAGTTTGAAGCTTTTGCCAATCAGTTCTTCTTGCAGAGTAGCACTCGCTAGACTGAACCAGCTTTCACATCGACTGCAGTTAAGAAATGAAAGAGAACTGTCAGAGACATGACCAAATTGTGTACATCCCAAATATTCTGGAGCCTTCTGCGAGGACCTTCACAGCTCCATTAGCTCTGGAAAAGGGACTGAGCATGCCAACTGAAAGTCGTCCCTAATATTCTCCAACGGTTCTAAGCACTTCAACTGTTTTTATCTCTACAGGCAATGAAGTCCCAAAGGCAAAAAACTCAACCCAAAACAAGCCCAAGCCCCAAGTGCTGAAGCCTACCTTATCTGCAGTGACTTTTTCATCCCAAGTATGCTTTTCATCTAAAAAGCACACTTGTCAGAGGTTGTGCTGGTACAGCAGGTGGAGCTCACCCAGGGGCTGACTCCACGACTTGCAGATGAGATGATGAAACCACCACAGAGGCGGATAATTGGGCTGAGCTGCATGAACACCGCCTCAGTAAGAACCCCACAGGTTTCCCAAAAACTGGATAATAGAAGTCTGGCTGAAAACGGTTAGGTCAGAAGATGATCAAACCCAGTGTGAAAATACTTCTCACTTCATTCTGCTTTTTTCCAAAAAGTCCTTCACCTGCAGTAACAACGCTGTCACTGCCAGAGTGAAACCAAGTGTTTCCACTCCCCCTCCTACACTGCTTTTACAAACAGACCTAGGCAGGACCCCTTCTTGCCAGCATGAGGCCAAAGCCTCAGCCCATCTCCCCTCTCATGACTATATACTGGTCTAGACCTAAAACAGGTCTGCAGAAGAAAGTTCAATTTCCTTCCAGACCAGCTCCATTCAGGAAACACTTCAGTATACGCTTAACCAGGAAGGGTGTCTCCTTTTTTGGGAACGCCTGAGCTCTTCCTCTGAGCAGGGCTTTCAACATCCCCTTTAATAGAGGGGTTTTGCATATACTAAGTGCACACCTACCGAGTCAAACGAAGTATGGCACGGAAATCACTGTGCTGGCACAGACTCAAACTTGTGTGTTTATACAGCACAATTCAACATTGCCCAGAGATGCTAATTCAGGCTCCAGAATCAATAGAGTGAGTTCACATTACCAGGCCTGCACCATTAAAAGCTTTCTTACTTTTTCAGCAAGGCTTGTATTACTCAGGTACAACGTCACAGAAGTGTCCAGCATTTGTTTCTGGGTCTATCAAATGGGTCATAAGACCCAAGTGTTGTTCAGCAGTCCAGCTAAGGTGAGCTTACAGCAGCAACTGAAAGGGACAGGTTTTGCTCTCCTTATTCCAGTACTAGAGCTGTGCAGAATGAAGCTGCAGGGAGTTAACCCAGCTGAAAACTAATCCTACAAAACAAAAAGACTTTTCTGTCTGTGTCCCTGAATAAGTCTGCTGACAGATCAGATGAGTGCAAGTGCCAGTACAAAAGAGTACAAAGACATGAAGCCTGGTGAGATGTGGGAGGGAGAACATGGGAAGGGAAGAGGTGTCCCCCTTTGGGTGGCAGCCAGGGCTCTTTGACCAAAGCACAGTTTAAGAGGTTTATATGTGCTCAAGCATCTCCTACCACTCCAAATTTAACAGCCCAGATGTTGCCTCACTGTATCTTTAGTACAAGCTTGCTAAATACAGCACTAATGACAAACTTCCTTTATCCCAGCTGAAGGCATTTGCATATGAATATTTTTATTAAATGGGTACTTAAAACACGATCTGCATGTCAAACCCTTGTTTTCAGCACACTGCATGCCAAATATGAGTCTGAAAGGGCTTCTGCTACCTACACTTGCTCTAGAATAAGAAGTTCCTCTCACTTAATCTTTAAAGAACCAGCTGAGGGGCTGTCACCAGGCTTTTTTCAAAGAGCTGCCCAGCCACTGCAGTTCTGGGTTTCAGGAATGCCAACACAGAAGATAACCCCTGGCTGCAGAGATCAGTTTAAGGCACAAGACCCCATCTGGAATGATTTCTAAGATGCTTGCCACATTTGTGTGTTGACTGGTTTACACAGCACTTTTTCTAAGTTACAGAAATTAGACTAAACTGGAGGTGAGGACAGAGGACCCCCTTCACCAAGGCTTCAAAATCAATCCATGAAGCTTTAAACAACTGCAAAGCTTCCACTGTAAAATAAAAGGTGTGTCTGTGGTAAGCACCAACTACAAGCTCTGTCCTTTATCATCTTACCTTTCACTTAAAGAGCTGCAGGGATGGAAATTGGCCGTGTTACAGATGAAGCAAGGAACCTGAAATGCAGCTGAGGAAGCAGCCTTGGCAGGCACCTCACAGGTTAGACTCCCATGCCTTAAAAAAGCTACACAAATGAGTTAACTCTTGCATCCAAGAAGCAAAGGTGAGTCATTTTCCTCTGCAAGTGATTTACACTACTCCAATGGGTGTGTTTTGGTGTGTAGGAGGAGAGGGGCAGGAATGAGCTGGTGCCTCAGCTACAGGGACCTGCCTACGTGAAGCAGAGAGCTGCCTGCATGGACTCCTTTCTTCAGCTCCTGAAACAGGGCCACAGAGCACTCCCCCATGCAGTGACATGCCCCATGCATCGTGTGCTGCTCTAGACGAGCTGCCTTAAAAGTTGTGGGCAGGATACAAGAACCACAGACTGACTCCAAAGGGAATTCTTATTATGTAGAATTGAAAATGCTCAATTTAGATCTTCCTTGCCACTAAAATGGGCAAGTGCTATTTATAATCTGTCCACTGCACTGTGCTCCATCTTCAAAACACAGTCTTGATCACAGCCACCCTAAAAATAGGCAGAAATCGCACTGGAGGAAGTTGACACATCCTAAAGTGACAGACACATGGAAGTCCCAGAGCATGTGAAGGGATTACACAAGTAAGCTGGTGATACAGAAGGATTTACAAAGTGATGTCACAGAAAGCCAGACAGAAGTAACAGACAAGTTGACTGTAGCCACATGGCTTAAGCCAAGTGTCCTTAAAGATCAGAATTTAAAGGATGAGAACACCCCTCTGTGGTCAGAATAGTATCACCTCTTTCTGGAGCACAGGCATGATTGTGAAACGTTCCAAGACTCTGTCATGTTCCTTCTGAACACAAGGGTCCTACTCTACCTCTCATTAAACACTCCCTCCTCCTCCCAAATTACCATGACAAAGCATGCAAGTGCTGAGACACACAGAAACATCTGCATTAGCAGTGGTTTAACTCTATGAGCTTGCTTTGCAGGAAGTCTCCTAACTACTCCCAATTACTGTGCTCAGTTTCATCAGGAAGTGATACCAGAGATTAATTCTATGTGGATTCCTCTCCCATGGAACTGGAGAACACAACTGCACCTTAACAGAGGGCAGAGTGAAACTGGGCAGCAGGCTCCCGACTGCAGTGAGTTTATAAAATCATAGACTCCCAGACTGGTTTTGGCTGGAATGGACCTTAAAGCTCACCCAGCTACAACTCCCTGCCATGGGCAGGGGCACCTCACACTAGTGCAGGTTGCTCCAAGCCCCTGTGTCCAATCTGGCCTTGAACACTGCCAGTGATGGGGCAGCCACAGCTTCTCTGGGCACCATGTGCCAGCGCCTCAGCACCCTCA
>JANHGB010048378.1:0-17708 GCA_026283785.1 Coracopsis vasa
TTGATGGACATGATTTCGCAAACCGACATGAAATCTCTCGCGATGATATACTTCGAAAAGTTCCACTCATTGTATGGCCAGGTCAGATCCGAAGGGTTTGCTTTGTTTCCTATAAAATCCCTCCAGCACTTGGGAAGGCAGATGCTGAGAAGCTAAATCCCAGCAGCATTCATGAATGCGCTCCCTCCTGCCAGCACCGGATGGGATATTCCTTCCAGACGCTGGCGGTGCGCTCCAAGCACGCTTGCTGCTCGCCTCTCCTCCCTCGGATGGGCTCTCTTCCCAAGCTGCAGCCCCTCACAGCATCAGGAACCCCCAGCCTTGCTCCATGGGCGGCCCAGCCCCTCCTCTGCTGGTGCTGGATAGCAGGGTGGGAGCCTGGGGCTGGTGCAAAGCCCAGTCAGGGGTGCAGGATGTCATGTTGGGGTGAAAAGCCAAGCAGGCTTGTTAAAGGGTGAATGGGGTGTCTCTTCCCTGCAGGTGAACACCAGCATCCCGCTGCTCTGAATTACTTCAGTCTCAAGCAAACAGAGAATGTTGTTCTCCAGGGAAAAGGTTCTCCAGGGAAAGGGCTCCCAGCTTCCCAACTTGCACTGGGCTTGGATGCAGTGGACGAAGAGGGGGTCCTGTGAGAGATGGGGTGGATAAGAGATGCCCATGCATCCCTGTAGATGTGGCAGGACCCTGGCTCGGGGGCTGTGGAGCCCCTCGGCAGCCCTCCTCACCTCCCTCACACTGACTTCCCTGGAAACACGTCCTAAATAGGAGCTGGGCTCGGATAAATAAATGCATCCGGCCAGCACGAAAGGAGGGAGAGCAGCCTTGAGCCAGGAGGGATGGAGACTGCAGCCGCCTCAATACCAGCCCCTGGGCTACAGAGGAAGGACAGAACTGAACTTGACTGATTTCAACCCCCAACCCTCCCCAAAGTACCCCCCATCAGTAGTGTGGCACTCACCAAAGGGTGAAGGCAGCTGCCTGCAAATGGAGCTGGGGGCACCCAGCATCAGCTCCCCATGCTGCAGAGCAGGTTTCAGGGCAGAGCCAAAGGCACTGCTCCACGCTGGCGCTGCCCCTCCACTGCTCAGCCAGATGTTGGCTCAGCCAGGGCCTGGCTGATGGATCGCAAAGGGGCTGGCCTGATGTGGGGCTGCGCTCGGGGGCTCTGGCGATGGGGGTGGCTGAAGGGGGTGGCACGGGGATGTTTCACTGGGTAACACACAAGGCTTCAAGCAGAGGCTGTAATATCCTGACTGGAGGGGAAATAATGATAATTAATAATAAACAAAGTGACCAGTTTACTCTGTCATTGCCAGGTTTGTCTCTGGTGTTTTCCCAACACCTCCTCCTGGTCAGTGCTGGGTGACACTGAAGCCAGCATGGCCAGCAGGCAGCAGTTCCTGCTGCCGAATAGAGAAAACCCCACCTGCAGAGGTAGGAGTCAGCCAGTGAGCATCCCTGATGTAGAGGATGCTCAGGGTGCTTGGAGGTGTCTTCTTCACAAGCCGTACTTGCTGCCCTTGTTTGAGGCCAATGTTCCTGTGGCAAGCAGTGGTTCACCCCTTGGTGCCACAGGGAGCAAAGCAAGCCTGGGAATGCAGAAGCAGGAACAAACCCAGGGACAGAATCATAGAATGGTTTGGGTTGGAAAGGACCTTAAGCTCATCCAGTTCCAATCCCTTGCCATTATGGACACCTTCCACTAGACCAGATTGGTCCAAGCCTCTCAGTCAGCCCTTAACAAGGCAAAGACAGGACCACTAAGGACAGACAGAAAGCGAAGCCACACAGAGGTCTTTGGAAGAGCTCAAGATAAAGAGCAGGAAAGGGAATACTTGGCAAAATTGAATCAGTACAAATCAGCAAGTCTGGGTAATGTGTAACCCCCAGACTAAACAGAATTAGCTAATGAACTTACCGAGCCCCTGACAATTCCTCATGGAAAGTTACAGAGAAAACAGCACGTCCCAGCTTTGTTTAATGTCTTTATTAATGATCTGAAAGCAAGAATAAACAACAAATTAATTATGTTTGCAGATGACTGTAAACTGGAAGGTGTTGTAAACACTGCCAAAGACAGCAAAGTCACACTGAGGGCCCTAAAGAGGTTAGAAATAAACCAGCAGGAAACAAGCCCTACGTAATCCATCAGTGAAACACGGTGCGGTGGGAAAAGGACCTGAAATACAGACATCCATGAGGAAGGAGGGGGGTGCTGCTCCAAATCCAAGCAGGAGGCTGGGAGAAGCTTTAGAGGGGATGGAGAGATGGGATGCGAGCTACACTGTGAGCAAGAAGAGCCCTGAAAGCTGCTGGGGCTCTGTGGGATGAGGAGTGGGGATCCTGGCTGGGTGGGATGCTGCGTATCTGAGGGGTTGTGTCCTTGTCCTTAACACGTGTGGCATCGGCTTTGCACGGGGGGGAGATGCTGGGAAGCCCTTTTCCCAGTGCGTGGTTGGAACATTATGAGCCCCGAGGACTGTCCGATTGCCTTTAGTCCTGGTGAGAGCCGCTTCGGCAGGCGGCAGGGAACGGGATAGAGCCAGGGATGTGTAACAGGGCTTCGGGACTCCATGGACCCCAAGAGCTGGCTGTGCCTGGTGTCGGGGACAGCCACGGAAGCCCCCGGAGCCACCCATCGCACCTCACATCACGCTCCTTCCCCTCTCGATGACAGCGGCCGCTCCTCCCTCGCCTCGCCCCAACGGAAACAAGGGTGCTTTGAGCAGCGGGTGGGCAGGGGCCCCTTTAAGAGAGAAGAGATTGACTCTGTCATCTGAGCGAAGTCCTCCTTCCTGAGTGGCGGCAGAAGTTACAGGGCCCTCCCTCAACTCCCCTTCATTAAATATAGTAGTAGCTGCAGCCCTCGCTTGGAATCGCTGGTGGAAGCACGGCTCCGTGCCGTGCCCGGAGCCCGAGCCACTGATCCAGCCCTGGGGGACACCATGGGTGCCCGAGGTGGCACTGCCACGCTGCTGCTGCTGCTGTTGACCTGCCAGCCCCCGGCTGTCACCGCGGGACCCCCGGCCGGAGGTAAGCCCTGTCCCACCGAGGGATGGAGCGGGGAGAAACCCAGGGGATAAAGCTTGGCTTCGGCAGGGATGGGGACCCAGCGGTGTGTGTGCAGGCTGAGCCCTCCCCGAGCCGTAGCCAACCTGGCAGGAGCAGGGAGAGGGAGCTGCCCGTTTTCGGGTGCTCGGGCCAGGCTGTCCTGCGTGGAAAGCCGAGGCAGGGATCTGGGCTGCTCATCCACTGTGGCGATCAGGGTGCTGGGTACCTGATGCTGTGCCCAGGAGCACACAGGAACTTGGTGATGGGTGGGATGGGGCTCGCTCCCTGCACATATGCAGGATCCGCAGGGTCTGCGCCGTGATCAGCCCAAGGGCGAAAGGCACCTTCCCTGCTCCATGGGCACGGAGCATGGGCATGTCCTGCAGCCCCAGCACGGAGAGCCAGCCCTCCCTGCCCATGTTTGGCCTTGCCACAGTAGCTCTGTGCAGGGCAGCCCCTCTCATCCAGGGGGCTGGTGGGAAACACGGAGCCGGGCAGCATTTTCCAGGGCGTGCGTCACCTCCCGGCTCTGCTCCGTCCGTCTGTGCTGTGCACGGGGTGGCTGCATGCACGGGGCCAAGGAGCCCCGAGGGGTGCAGGATCACCCCTCACATGATGGGGCACCAAGGGATGAGGGTCACCCCCAGGATAAGGAGCCTGGTGCACAGGACAAGGGATGCTGGCTGCTGTGCGAGGACAGAGCTGGGCAGAGGGTTACTGCAGGGCAGGGGGCAGAGCGGGTGCTTTATATCCAGTTTATATCCAGTCAGCCCAAGAAGTGGCAAGGTTTGACCACACAGCCCTTGGCACAGCAATGTGCCCTGCCTCAGCATCCTAACAGCCATCCTGCATCCCACCCCGCACCTCCTCTGCACACCTTCTGCCTCCTGCTCCCTCCGCTGCTATGGGATGCTTATACCTGCGATGGTCTGAGTTTCAGCTGGCTCTGGACATGGGTCCCATCCTGCTCGGGACAGGTCTGTGCCTTCGCCTGACCCTCAAAGCTGCACTCTAGGTCTAACAAACCATTGACACTGTGTTAGCAGCATTCACAGCTTCAGCAGTGATGGGAATTGAAAAAGCACTTTTTCCCCTAAGTCACCTCAAAACCAGTATCACATCTCACTGAGCAATTTCTGTTCCCAAACCTCCCCATGGGTTCCAAACAGCAGTTTTGGAAAGTAGTTTCCAAAGGAGTTACTGACCACTCCTGGGCTTTTGCTTCCCAACCATCTTCTGCATCCAAGTCTGTGTCAGTGCAAGGAGGAGGACAAGGACAGCCCCATAGCCTTGTGGCTCTCAGCACATGTAAGGTCTCTGCAGGTCCCTTGTTTTCCCTGCTCCCTCCACAGCAAGCAGGTGGCCTCCGGGACATGTTCCTTCCCTCCAGCCTTGTTCCTTCTTTTTTATTCTACACAGTAAATTGATGATGCCTGGCAAGCTGCGTGGAAAAAACATCCCTATTGTTAGTGAACAGAGTGGTCTCCTTCATTCCTGACCTTTCCATTCCAGGCAGGGATTTCACCACACAGAGCCACTGCCCACTCGGGTGTCCAGGATGTTCCCCAGGGCTCCTGGCATTCTCAAGCTCTTCCATGGTGAATGGGCTGCAGCAACCCCCACCTAAAACCAGCACGTGGCTTTCACTGGTACCAGCCAAACCCCCTGAGCACAGCTCCAGGGATCAATGAAAGAGAAATATCATAGGAAAGGGGGTTCGAGCTCATTTTCTGATGCTGGGGACTGTTTCTGCACCCAGCTAAAGCAGATGTGCCAGCTGTGACCCTGGGCCTGGGTACCAGCTTCCTGCAAGCTCCTTCCCCATGGGAGCATCCCTGCTGAGACCACCAGTGGCCATGGTCTCATGGGCATTCCCATGTGAATGTGTTTGTGTTGCATCCAAGCCCAGGTTCAGGGGCTTGGAAATGGAAAATTTTCAGCCCCACATGGGAAGAGTCATCGTGCACATCAACAAGTAGGAGATTGTATCAAAAAGAGAACAGCACTCATAAAACTTGCCCTCTTGACACCCGAGTGTGAAGCTTTAGTAAACTGTTCTTAGGCAGCTTGCTTCTCCTCCGGTTCCCACTGAAGTCTGAGCTCCCCCTTCCCCAAAACCCCTCTCCCTGGGGGTTTGGGATGAGGAGGGATGCAGGCGGAAGAAGGAATTGGATGCGTGGGGTCCCTATGAGCTGCATTCACCCTGAGCATCCAACAAGAGGGTGCCAAAAAGCCACCCCCCAGTGTAGGTTGGGCACTTCAACAGTGGTGATGGGGGTCCCAGGGAGGTGAGTGTGACCCCAGCTTGTCCATGGCTGCCCTGGGAGCAGTGTGTACCCCAGGGTACCCAGCCAGGACCCCTCCTGCCTCCTCCAGGGTTATCAGCTCTTCTCCTCTCCTCCACTTTTGGAAATCAAACCGATTTCACCAAAGTTTCTTTTCTGTGGCTGTGCCACATGTTTCGAGGTCACAGCTCCAAGCAGCTGGAAAAGCTTCCAGCTGATGGGAAAGAACAGGAAAAAAAGACTAAAAAAGGGGGAGAACGCAAACTGGTATCGTGGGAATTGTCAAGAAATATTCTCGTCTCACTCTTATATTTAGCAACAGAGAGCTGTGGGCAAATATATAATACACACATTCCTGCAGGATCACAGGACAGGGTTAAGACTGAGGAACTGAAGTCAGGTTGAAGGCTGGACAGTAACAGGGCCTGGGAGGCAGCCGCCAAATCCTGTCTGTGTGCCTAAATAAAGCTCAAAGCACAGACTGTTCGCAACAGGCGAACAGCCCAGCCTGGCTCCCAGGGGCTGCTCCCTCAGCCCTTTCCAGGTGCTGGGCTCTGGCTTGTGTCCTTTTTGGGAGACGAGCGTTAGCATCACCCCAGCCTTCAGCTGGGGCAGTCCTAGAAATGCCTCAGCTCCTCTCTGTTCACTGCCTGGGGCTCGTCTGTGCCCTGGCAGGTACTTCTAGACTGGAGCTGAGGAACAATTCCTTCCCCAGAGGGTGCTCAGGCAGGGCTGGAGTCACCGTCCCTGCAAGTGTTCACACACCGTGGAGACGAGGCCCTCAGTGCCATGGGTTAGTGGTGGCCTTGGCAGTGCTGGGAATGGTTGGATTTGATGAGCTTAAAGGGCTTTTCCAACCTCACTGATTCCATGATTCTATGGTTGATATTCAAATGGAGCTTCCTGTGTTTCAGCTTGTGCCCATTCCCCATGAGAACCAGGGGCTGTGATTGTGAGGCTATTTCCAGCTGTCTGCAGAAGGTCTCATTGACTTCCTGACCACAACAGTGTCACGCATGTTTAGCTGCCCCTTAATTCTTACCCAGGAGCTCTTGGCTTGCTCTTCCTCCACTCCTAGGCAGAGCTTGATGTATTCCAGCTGCTCTCTCACCTAAAAAGCAACTCCAGCACCTCACCTTGCTGGCCTGTGTCTCCTAAAATGTAGGTACCTGTCCATGGCAGCATTGCAGTCGTGCGAGCTATCCCACCATGTCTGTAATTGCAGTGAGATCATGGCCCTGTGACTGTACTCACATCTCTAATTCTTTCTGTTTAGTCCCCATGTTGTGTGCGTTGGCTTATTCCCCAGTTGGATGTGATGATGTGAGCATTGCCACTTTGGACCCCCCTCCCCAAGCCCTTCACTTTAAAGCCAGTCTCACCAAGTTGGCCAGCCTGCTGCCAAAGATCCCCTTGTTTCTTCTATACAGGTGGATCCCATCCTTCCCTAACAGGCTGTACTCATCAAAGAATGGCCATGACATGGCTGGTACCAAGTTGCTTTAGCTTCTGTAGACAGTTTGATACTTCAAGGCCAGGTTGGACACAGCCTTGGGCAACATGGTCCAGTGTGAGGTGTCCCTGCCCATGGCAGGGGGCTGGAAATGGGTGATCTTAAGGTCCTTTCCAACCCAAACCAGTCTGGGATTCTGTACTATTGGAAAAAAACTAAAGCACAGGGGCAAAATGAACCAGACTTTTCTCTTGCTCTGCTACTTGAAATAGAAATGGCCTCGGTTCATCCTGGAGGAGACTGAGCTTTTGCCATAAAGAAATCAAGGCAACTTGATAAATAACCCAAAGACGCAGGGTTGCCAGCAGCTCGCTGTTACAGGACAAAGCAATTCCAAGTGTATGTAGTGCAGTATTCATGTTTCCTTTTTTGTGTCCGTCTTTTGGAGCAAGTTAAAGGAATCATCCAGCAAAGTGTTGCTCTTTTTTGGAGAGCCAGTAAGCTTCTTTAGCTGGGTAGGCAGCTGCAAGATTTGCCCATCTCCCAATGCTCTTTTGGAAATGACAATGGCAATGCAACGGGAGATTAGAACTGTCCATCCATACACTTTTCCTTCTTGATTTATGACCTATTTCAATAATCTGGGAATGTCTTTGATTAGCCAAAGTGTCTTTCTGTGTCCTTCTCTTGTTGGCACATTTACAGCTCTTAAGACTACCTGAAGAAGGAATTGCCAGAGTGGTTTGCTCTGTGATCACACTGTTCTTGAGGGGCCCATTTGGCCTCTGTCTTCATAGTTTCAACCAGTGGGAGCAGCTGCAACTTCTTTTCCTTGGTCTTTCTCTTTCCTTGCTTGTTTTTTTCCTTCCATTCTCACATTTGGGGGGAGGGACAAGAGAAAAAAGACAAAAGATGTGTAAAAATTGCTGCCCTTCTTTTTAGATGTGCAGGTGCTGGGGGCTCCAGCGAGGGGGGAGCACCAGCAGGAGGTAGGAAAGCTAAGAGCCAATTTATGTCCTGCCCTTCCTTTGAGAAGGGATAATTGCATTGTGGCTTTATTGAAGAATGAGAGCTAAATCACAATGTTAAAGTCGGCAGCAACTTTGCGTACCAGATGTCACGATTGGCCTGTTGGGACACATAGCAAGATAAATACGTGGTTTGATAGTCTGATGGTGTTTTCATCCCAGCATAAAGCCACTAATCCAAGAGAGCTGTAACTAGGAGGAACGATAAAAGATTCAGAACCATTGTGGGTTTTCTTGGGAATTCTTTGGCTGTCTTCCTCTTGTGCTGTGATGGTTGATACGAGCAGGGCCTGCAGAAGTTCTGTCCGCACTTCAAGTTAAATGTGTAACTTCTGCTGTGCTTCCTATGATGCTATTTGCAAACACCAACGCTATGGAGGCCATATGCTTCATCCCTTGATGGGCTCTCTGGAAGGAAAGTGGCAAGCAGATGTGAACAGGGCTGTTTGCAGCAGCTGAATGCCTGCTTGTCCTCTAAACGATGCACTTACGTTGAAGTGAGAAGTTGTTAATCCAACTAATCCTGCATGATGGGGGCATTTGTCTGCATTGTTTGTAATCTAAAAGAGCAGACTTGAAATAAGAATCAATTTCTCAAGCAAACAGTTCTTGTACATCAGGCAGGATTGGGGAGATGTGGGTCCATATGATACATAATGAATGACAGCCAAAGCAGAACCGTAAGTAGCTTTAGCTGTTGTGCTTTTCAGCCTTAAAAGCAGTGCAATGTTTAAAGAGCTTTACAGTGCCCTTGCAGCATCTCTGGGATGGATTGGAGTGAGTGATGGCCCAGCTTTCATCATAAATGGTGCTTATTTAGCTGAGGTGTGGTACCTCACCCATCACAGATAAAAAGCCTAGCTGAGGTGGATGTACCCCATCTCCAGCACATGTACAAGTGATGTGCTGCTTTAATGATTAAGACCTGTTGTAAATATGCTAGTGCTTAATATTCATCCATGGTACAGTGAACACGGTAGTGGAGAGGGCCTAGGAAAGCCAAAGTTAGAGCACTTGCTATCTCTGATCAGCAACCAGGCTTTGCTAAGATCACTTCTGTTCATCTGCAAGTGAGAATATATTTATTCTCAATGGAAAGCACTAAAAAATCTGCAGTAGAAAACTTACTATGTGTATGTATATATAGAAAAATATATATATTATCTACTGTTAATCTAATAAATCATTTAGTACTGCTTCCAAATTGACTCTCAGTCCTGGATGCCATTTCCTGGGGTATGAAGCACCATAAACCCCCTCTCTGATTATACTCAGTAAACTGTGGATTACACTTCTGCTTCCCATGCTGGACCACATACACTGTTCCCTGTCATTTTGCATGTACTGTATAAATGTATCTTAATTACCTATTGTATAATTATGATCCATTAGATATTTCTATGCAAATGTCATTAACCTTATGTACTTATGAATGTACAACCAGTTACAAATGCAGTAGAGCTCTATTTTCATAGAATCATAGAATGGTTTGGGTTGGAAGGGACCTTCAAAGCTCATCCAGTCCAACCCCCTGCAATGTGCAGGGACACCTTCAACTAGATCATGTTGTCCAGAACCACATTTAAGGTCTTTTTCTTTACAAATAGTATTATTCCTTCCTGCCTCTCACCCATGTAAGAGTTAAAGAGTAGGGATGAAGGCATGCATTCCTAAACTAGAGCCTTTTGTTTTCTAAATGATATATAGAAAACCTGTCATGATCAGAAGTCAGCTCAGCAGTATCCTGCTGTTCTGATTCTTTTTTCCTTTCTCTATATAACAGTTTGAAACACCCCTTGGTTTAGCCTGATAGGTCTCATGCTGGCTCTAAAGGGGATCTGAATCATACCTTGTTGTTGTTCAAACTCTGAATAATATTATGAGGACTTTCTTTGGTCAATTTGTAGTTTGCCTCTGTATAAATCAAGTCTTAAAAATTAGAACCAGTAAGTGGAACCCAGCTTCCCAGCACACTTATTTTGGGTGGTAGGAGGCATTTCTGTGACCTGTCCATAGCGATTTAGGGCTCAGGCATGACTGAATTAATTCTGCTTAAAGAGTTGTTAATCATGGGTCAGCAGAGCTGCAGTAACCAACCATGTGCAACTTAACAGCCTGTGGGGAGCACGAGGTGAAGTGTTTGAGTTTGACCTGCTTTAATTAAGGCTCAGGATAATATATGGTACCTTATTTCACACAGTGGGTGCACAGATTGTCCGTAACATGGCTCTGCTGACTGGTGGGACCTCATATGGTCACACTGCTCCTGGCTGATGTCTGAAGTGCAGAAGTTCATCTCTATGCAGAACAACATGTGGACACACTGGAGTTTCAGCATATACTCAGCACTAGTTTCATCATACTTACATAGATTGATCTTAGTATCCAGAACCTCTTCACCTCTCAGTTTCTGCTTCTCCTGTTCCTATGGGGGGGTGTCTATGTTGGGGCGTATCTGGGCTTGGCCGTGCTTGAGGCTGCTGCCTTGATGCTTTCAAACCGCACAGATGTGAGTCTGAGCATCCGAAGGGCCCAAGGGAGGAATGAGGAGCTTGTGCTGCATTTGACTGAAGGCCACGAGCGTGCTCATGTGGATGGTGGTGAGGACAGCCTGGCTGTTACAATGCTTCTCTGTGCCCTCTTTGCCAAGTGCTCACACTCTACTGAAGTCAGCGCTTCAATCAGTCACAGGGTCCCTTTCCAGAGCATTTAGCAAAGGCAGATGAGATCTGTAGGCAGACTGGCCTTGGGGTATGTGAGGAGTTCGTGGACATCTGCAGCTGGCAGGATAAATGTATGGAGCTCTGTCAGGCTTTGCCTTGATAAAGGGATGTGGCCACCCAAGCAGGATGTTCATTTAGCCCAGCTGTCCTGTGGCAATTGTGAAACCAGGCTTCTCTGTAAAGCACTAGGAGATTTGGGCATGAAAAGAGTTAAACAAGAGCTAGGAATGTAGTAATTTTGGATTGATTATCTCAGTGTTGGCGAGTTTTAATCACAAGCTTCAACGCTACTCGAACCAGCAAGGCTTTCCTGAGGTGGAATAGTATATGGGAATGACTGTGATGCTGATGGAATCTTTGTATTGTGATGCTGACTGAATCTTTGTACGGAACCATATTCATTTCAAGAGTCAATATTGCAGTTGTCCTCTGAATTCCTTTTGCTTCTGAGTGGACTGTGATTGTTGCATGATTAGAAGTAGAAGGAAATCATAAAGCAGAGCCTATTCCTTTAAAAACCCAAGATGTGGGTATGCACAACATGCTGCTGCAGAATGGTCACGTTTCCATGGTCGATTTGTAGCTCACCTATGTTGTTAACCTCAAATGCAATGGCAAGAAAGTAATGCCTGAAAGAATGAGTTCACACAGCAGAGTGTCTAAGCAGGGATCATACCACTGAGCTTGTGAAGGCACCTTTCAACACAGCGTGCTTTGAACTTCTCTTTCTAGTAATAGCTTCAATTGCTCCAATAATGAGAGATTACATCCACTGCTAATTAAAAGCCAATGTTCATGCATTTACATAACGATCATGTGTTTTATCTAATACCCCTTTACTGCCTTCACAGAGAAGACCAAATGCCAGCTCTTCGCAAGTCTGCCTTGAAGACAGCCAGTGTCAAAGCTTCCCGAGATCTGAAACTCTTAAATAGCCTCATTCATCCTTAAAACACTTTTCTCACCACTTGAGCTTTTCTGAAGGTATTTTATTAAACCAGCAGCACGTCTGCTAGTATTTTACAGTGCAAAGGAGGTGATCCTTTGGTAAGCATTAAGGTAAAGCATTATGCCCTAGTTTATGAGTGGAAGGAGATACAGTCACATAGTGAAGAAGAGTAGCTGGGCTTACTTTGGCCTATAGTCTTCACAATTAGTTTTCAGAATACCACTGCATGCCTAAAAGAGCTGTTTTTATGCTCTGCTGTCTTCACAGCAAAGCGCACAATCTCCCCTCTGTCTTGGAGGCATTTCCTGTACGAGGGATTTTTGCTGAGATTTCCCACTCTTGCTGCTCCTATTTCAGCTCATTGGCTGCTGTGCTAATGAGGGCACTTGGGACTTCCTCTCCATTCAAGAACTACATTGTGTAAACTCCTAAACAGGGTCAGACAACATAGTGTTGCCAGCTGCACATCTGCAGCCATCTGGATTCGTGGCAGGAGCAGTAAAATGGACAGTGTGTAGCAGAGCTGAAAGAGTGACGAGAGCGGTGCAGATCATATTTGCAGAAAACCATAAAGTAAATGCCCCTTATTGGATCTGCAGGATGTACAGAATCAGTCCTGAAGCGGTCTTTCTACGTGTAGATGTGTCAAATAAAGACAAATGGGACACGCCGCTGCTCCGCAGTGTTCTGTGAAGAAGCTGCTTAGTTCAGTGCCATTGCATTGTTAAGAGGCAAGCAATTATTGAAACTTCTGATGCTCATAAACAGTTCTCTGCTCCCTCTTCTGCGCCTTCATTAAGATTCTGTTTCTAATAAACACCACTTCAGTGTCTTAATTAATGATAATAACATTCTTAAGGAGAAATAATTGCACACTGTGCAAGTACAGCTTTCAAGTCTGAGGGAGGAGATGCAGGTGAATGGTCACACATTGGTTCACATCTGGGCTGCTTGGGGCATGTCTGGAAGAGGAACTTCGGATCTCTTTTTCTCTCTCATCCTTTCTCACTGACCAGCATCTCCAGTGACCATGCCAGGAATAACATCAGGGAAGTCAGGGAAGCTTCAGAAGTTACTTT
Organism: Coracopsis vasa; assembly: GCA_026283785.1. NCBI lineage: Eukaryota > Metazoa > Chordata > Aves > Psittaciformes > Psittacidae > Coracopsis > Coracopsis vasa. The sequence goes on from JANHGB010048378.1 coordinate 12,569, forward strand.
GGTAGAGCTGAGGATTCACTGCTTTGACTGTGTTGCTGTCAATACAAGTCACAGTCTCTGCTTTTACTTTGATTGCTTTTATTTGGTCATTTGCTTCCTGGCTTTCATGGGCACTAGGAATGTGGATTAATGCTCTCAGGGTTTGTTACTCAGTAGTTTTACTGCTGGTTTTATGCTGAGTGTACATATTACGCACAAGTGACCCCAATGGGAGACAGCTCAGATTGAAGTCAGAGTTCTAGATCAGATCCGTTGCAGTAATGCTCACAATGTGAAGATGAGAAAGTATTCCCTAAGAAGAATGATGTTATGGTAGTCAGCAGTGAGCATTATAGTTGTAGACCTTTCTGATTTATCAGACCTGTTAAACCTCTTTCCTAACTATTTAGTGCTACTCCCTTGTAAAATTGGCTTAGCTTCCTAGTTTTGTTTTCTTATCTTCTCGGGATGGCATTCGTAGTTAAGATGGGTTTCCCCACTTCGGCTGAAGCCTTGGTTTTAATCTAGAGTGCTACAGGTTTTCACAGCTAATCCAGCCCCTTTGCATTTAGTGGGGATATTACCTTTGATTCCAACTAGAAGAAGATAATTACCTTAGTGTATGTGATGGATTGGCAATTAGCCTAAGAGAATTGTAAAGGTAGAGGTGCTTGTACAGAGGCCATGATAGGAGTGGAGCTAGCTATGTGCTTTCAATGAAAGCTATTGTATGCTGAAGATTATTCTAATAGAAAAGTGTAGAATTGTTTCATTGAGCTGCCTACTTAGCATCATGAATCCAATCCTAATTGACAGTAACAGACAACGAGTAAAAACCAATCCCGTGTGTATGTTTTGCAGACACATGTTTTGCCACAAAAATCCAGATTCCATTTTTGTGGCATTAATCGTACGTGCAACATGGTTTTCTCCTGGTTATATTAAAACACAGGGTGCTTATACTGATAACAGTGGCCCTTCAGTTTCGGTTGTTTGGTGGGGATGGCGTTTCTGATGGCAGGAATAATGTATCTCCAAAACGCGGCTGGCCTGGAGTAGAAGTGAGATAGAAGTAAGACAGTGTGAAAAGCAGGAAATTCAGATCTTCTCCTTCCTCTGAGCCTCTGGGAACAGTTGGCTCCAGTCACATGCTGACTGTAAAACCACTACTTTGTGAGCAGAATCTTTAAGAGATGCCTTTTATGCGATCAGTTTTTATTCAAACAGGGATGAAAGCCCGTTTATATTGAATTTTGCAACTGAATGTTCATGCTGGGTAGAAAAGTGCAGTTGTGGGGATCATTTAAGGTTTAAAGCATTAAGTAACATTGCTGTTGGAGATGATCGTTGCTCTGGGTATCAGAAGCATTGGGATTGTGCTCATCAGGGAATGATGTTTTCCAGATGGGCAGAAGGGTTAAGAAAGCAATCTCTCTCAACAGACAGAACAAAGTACTGCTTTCTTGGACTGGCAAGAGACAAAGGGGTTTACCATGGCCAGGCCATAAGGAACTGCAGTCTTTTTCACATGTATCACTTGAAGTCCAATAGAAGACTTCCTTGATACAGCCAAGTGCAGAGTTGAACATGCCATATGGAATTCATCTTCTGATGGGGGAGATAAATGGTAGGGCTTTGGAACATTTTGTGTCTCCTTCTCCAATATTAGGGTGTTTAAAAGGCTGAAGCTAAGCGCCTGCAAAACTCCTCCACATTGGATGGATAGTTCTCTTTCAGAATCCTTAATGAAGTACTTGTATGTAACAACAACCCTGTTCAGGTATCATTCAGAGATGAATAGACTGAAATCAGTGGATCGCTGGTCGTATTACAGCCCGTTTTCCTAAGGAGATGTGTTTGTGGAGTGAATCGTGGAGCTTGGAAACTCTGGATAATGGCATCCTTGGTTTTGTAACAAGAGAATGAGAGTAACTTCAAACCCATTCCAAGAACCTTATCTGGAGTCTTTCAGCCTGAAGTAACTTTATCTTTTGAAATGTGAATTGATGCTTTTTGAAGGCAGGTTTGAATTCATTCTTTTCTCTTCCTCTCACCATTTTCAGATCAAAATTACTAAATTTGGAGCTGGTTTTTTGCTTGTTTTTTTTTTTTTTTTTAATGTGAAGAATTTTCTCTAGATTAATAATTTTTTTTCCTAGCTTTTGGATGTTAGTTTCTAAAATGAGAAAAGCTCAAAGTTCTCACCACAATCTGTTACCCACTGCCTCTTGGAATGCGCTCACCAAGAATACTTGTCTCAGCATTGTGAAACCATGCCAGCAGTAAGATAGTTCTGGAGTCGGGTACCAGACACTTCCTTGCCCCCAGACATGTTAGCATTACTGAAGCTTATTTTCCTAGTGTCCAGGCCATTTCTAACCCCCTGGAGAACTGCAGTGGATACTCATCGTCTCACAGCAATATAAAAGGCTTAGGAGACATGAGGAAGGAATGGGATGGCAAGCACAGTGGGTAAAGAGGGCTGAATGTGGAGCAAATGGTCCCACCAAGGCAGGGCCAGAGCACCCCATGGGGCTGTGTCCTTGTCCCTCTGCTTCTGTTGCAGAGCATCAGTTGGTCCAGAGAAGGGCCACAACATGATCAGGGACTGGAGCACCTCTGCTGTGAGGAAAGGCTGAGAGGGTTGGGGTTGTTCAGCCTGGGGAAGGCTCTGGGGAGACCTTATTGCAGCCTTTCAGCTCTTAAAAGGGGCCTGAAGAAAGATGTGGAGGGACTTTTGAGCAGGGCCCATCAGGGGTGATGGGTTTAAATGGACAGAGGGGATTCAGGCTGGATATGAGGAAGAGATTCTTTACAGTGAGGGTGGTGAAACACTGGCACAGGTTGCCCAGAGGTGGTGGATGCCCCATCCCTGGAGACATTCCAGGCCAGGCTGGATGTGGTTCTGGGCAAAGGACCTCCGAAGGTTCCTTCCAACCCAAACTGTTCTATGACATCCAGATGTGGTTTTTTAAGGGTATCTTTAATGAGAGAGAACAAGTATTTCCCTCTGTTGACTCCAGCAGAACAAGTTATGGTATGTCACTAATACAGAGTACACAGGCACACAAACCCAGGCGTGGTGCCTGCTCTGCTGTCTGCTTTTTAATGTGTGCTGGATGTTTCATGGAAACTAAAAGGATGTGAGATGTTTTATTTCAGTCTCTGCAGCTCCTCAGTGTCGAAACACCATTGATTTTTCCCTTCTGCGAGGAATAACAATGATCTCCAGATAATGGAATAAACAGGAAACATAAAACCTATTTCTTCTCCTTTTAGTCCAACAAATAACTAATTACAAGACAGAGGTTTAAATTCCCTGTGACTGGACAAACTGCAGTTTCCCTCTTGTGTGTGGGTGCCTGCAGTGAACTGTGCATGCAGGGCTGGAGCCCTCTGCTGAGCACTGCTGATGATGGTAAGGACATTGGTGTCCTCCCTGCACTTATCTGCACATTTGTTGTCATCTCAAGCTCTGCTCCTTTTCTCTTCAGTTCATGGTGCCAGAATGCGTCATTAGTATTTTTACCCGGGTTCTCATCTGTGGGATCCATGAGGAAAGGCGGCCACACAGAAAAGGCCATGTCCATTTCTAGTGCTGGTATCCCAACAGCAAACCAGGAATTCTGTTATAGGAGATAGAAATGTGTTGTTTTCTGAGCGTAACTGGTCTGTAAAAATCAATCAGCAGTGATTTGCTTTGCTTCTTCCTTAGCTGTGAGGGGCTGCCAGTCATGTGTGCATAATCCTGATTCAGCTGGCAATCCCTGCTGGGATTTTCCACTTCATCGACACAGTGCAGTGTGAAATTCAGCAGTGAATATGCATCAAAGTTGCTTCAAAAACCGCCAAAACATTTGGGCTTTTCTTTCCTTCAGTGAGTCCATATAATCTAGAAGCAATCAGAAGCTATTGGAGCTTTTCATTTTTATCCTGTTATTTCTCTTGCTCCTGGCAGCAGCTGTAAGGAGGCAGAAGACTCCTGTTACTTTGCACCTGATTCTATTGATGTTGATTTAACAGGCAGAAAGAGTAAAACTAAGGTTGCTAAGGACAGTAATACTTTTTTAGTTACCTAAAATTATCTATTCTCTGGAAGAAATGAACCAAAGAGATTGAAATATTCAGTGAAATGCTCTGTAATGCATTGGGGAACTGAATATGTTATGGGAAATCACATAGATGAAATGCTGATTAGTATTTAGGAATATTAATTACAGTTAGAGACTGCTCTACTGAGCACAGGCTGAAATGCAACCTTTGCTATGTCTTCAGAATCCATTAGAATGTAGAACACAAACCAGGATACCTGGAATCTGGTACATGTGTATTTGTGTGGCTGACATCTGTATGTGCTGAGTGATGGATTGGCATGTAAATCAGGAGAACAAGCATCTCCCAGCTGTAACAGAGCTGGATACAATACCCCTGGAAAAATGGAATCTGATTTCTAGGGGTGTTCATCTAACAGGATGAACCTGGGCAGTGCTTTTGGGATGTGAACAGGGAGGGTTTTGCTGATGTCAAGGGCTTACTGAGCGGGGAATAAAGTACTAGAAAGCAACAGCTGGGATTTAAAAATGAACTGCTCTATATTTGCCCATTTTTTCAACTAGGTTTTTCTTATAAAATACAATTCCCATCTCATAAATGACTTGTGGATGTTGACGGAAGATGTTTTCTGCACTAGAGCTGTTCAGCTCAACCTGTGAGGGATATGGTACTTTTCCATACTGAACTTTGCATATGTTAGCTGGGGTGTGATGTGCATGTGCTGCAGCACCAAGAATGTTGAAGCTTTGGGGCACAAAATGATCAGCTACTCAGAATGGGAAGAAATTGATCCTTCTATCCGTGCATTCCCGGAGTTTAATGTTTTGGGCAGTAGTAGTGGTTGTTCAGAAAAGACATAAAGCTAGATGGATCTTTGCTCTTTCTTTTCCTCTGTGGTGCTTCTAAGGTTCCTAAATTGCTATAGGCAACTAAAATAGACAGAAATGTTGCAAATGTCCACACAAAACTTGCTTCCTTCGCACACAGTGTTCTACAGAAGCAGTTGTCTGCATCGCCCAAGTAGTAGGATTTGGTTGTCCTGGGTTCAGCAGTAGCAGTCATTTTTCTCCTTCTTAGTAGCTGGTGCAGTGCTGTGGTTTTGACTTTC
>JANHGB010048383.1:5036-23144 GCA_026283785.1 Coracopsis vasa
GTTGCTCCAAGCCCCGTCCAACCTGGCCTTGAACACTGCCAGGGATGGGGCAGCCACAGCTTCTCTGGGCACCCTGTTCCTGACTGGAGACATGCATTTCTTGAGCAGCATCATCCCTGGCTTGCCAACCGCTGCTTTCCCCACTCCATGCAGGAGCTGGGATGGGATCTGTCTTTGGTGGTGCTGGGGACTGTGCATGCACATGCATGGTGTTGACAGAAACCATATTGGTGCTTAATCCATTGGAGATTGCTCGGGAAGGGCTCACTCTAGTGAAAACATCAGCGCTGTCAAGCTGCCAGGGCCGCTGCCTGCTCGGGTTATTCACTGCACGTGTGCGGGGTGAGCCAGCATGGCTTTGCAGGAGCAGCTCTGCCCCTCTGTTCTGCCCATGTGGGCAGCTGCCTGCCACCTCCACCTGGGAGAGCTGTTAGTTATCCTGCATCGTGTTTTGCAGGACAGGAGGTGTTTCAAGGATGTTTCCTTCATTCACAGGCGACTCTGCCTCCCTTTCCCACCTCCCATCAGAGGCAGGGAGGTACCCAAGTGGTGAACAGCAGCAGGGTGGCCAGCGGGACAAAGCTCCTTCTTGTATATTAAATACCAACTGTGTCTCCTTAGAGCTCACAGTATTGATGAGCATCTGCAAATCTCACTTATAGAAATATATATACATATATAGGGGCTGGGGACCTACCGCTGTGCTGGGGCAAGGCACCCGCCATTAGATCCTGACTCCCCTCTCTTTTGGTTTCATTTACACCTTTGTCAGAATGAAATGGTCACGTCTGGTTGAAAGCACAAAATCTTAACGCTGGGGTTCAGGCGAAGCGGCTGATGCTGGAGACAGGGTGAAACGTGATAACTCTGTCTTGAATTATAAATGGCCCAGGCTCAACTCCGCTCCATAAAGCTCTTACAACTGGCACGCAGTGGAAAGCATCCCTGGAAGTGCCTCTGATTTATGGTCTAGCTGCCCCCTTAGAAAGGATCTGAATTAATCTAAAGCAGACATCGCTGGGAGATGTAAGAAGGCTCTTATCTCTCTGGGCGCGCAGACCTCGCTTGAACGCTCTCCTTTATCTGAACCTCTGCCTCAGCCTTTCCTGGTGCACGGGGGAAGTTGACAGTGATCAGGATTAATGTCAATGGAGGAGAGTTAGTGCCCGGCCGGGAGGGAGAGTCAGTCGTAGGAGGATGTGGATGCAGACACTTTGCACCACCTTGGTAAAACACCCCAAAATAGCTTTCCAGGGCCTGTTTCCCTGTGCTGTGGGAGGCCTGTGGAGCCATCCAGGGGTTTTGTGGTGTTGGGTGACTATCCCCTTTCTTATGTCTACTTCTGGGGTACTCTGGGTGGCTCTCGCACCCATCCCCGTGATGCCCCAGCCACGGGCTGTTTCCACAGGAGGGATCTGCAAGCTCCTACTTGCTTGCCAGGCAGCATCCAGGGCTGATCACCAGCAGGAGCCTGTCGAGGATGATGAAGGAATTAGTCCTTCGCCACCGAAAATCCCTTGTGAATTGCTTTGGATAGAACGGCAGTAATGCACTTGTAGTGTTTAATTTTCTGTGCGTTTAGAGATGCAAGGAAGTCATTGCCGAAGATATGCTTTATTTGAGGTTTAATGGGGGAAATTAGCAGGAAATAGCTGGTATTACCAAGCTACGTGATGCTGAAGGGTAAAAAAGCCTCTGAGAAAGGCGGATTTTCTTTTCCTGAGAGATTGAAGGCTAAGCAGATTGAAAGCAGAGAAAAGAAATGTGCTGCCCAATTAATCACAACAGTTTCAGTGCAGCTAAGTGGGTAAAACCAGGGAAGGGGGGGCATGCATAGGATCACCAACTGCACGATGTGGTGACTGCCTATCCCACCACCTTTCCCTGCATGTCTAGGGCTGTCTGGGGTTGTGGCACTATCCTAGCTGGGGGACTGGGGTCGGCGGGAGACCTGGGACACCCACATGCCTGGTGCCAATGGGACCCTGTCTTGCCTGGGGTTTGGTGTGCTGGGATGCATTCACCCCTGGCTAAATGTGATGTAACCTGGCAGTGGGTTTGATCACTTCACGGCCACTCAGAAGCATGAGCAGCATCACCCATGAGCCCTCTTCTCATTGCAGCATCTCCTGTTTTCTCCTCTCCCCTCCACAGGAGTGCAGCAGAGGAAGGAGCAGGACGCAGAGGTGCAGAAGAAGGCAAAGGAGTGCGGGCGAAGCGTGCTCAGGGTCTCCCCGGACCAGGGATCAGACGTGTACCTCCTCAGGAAGATGGTAGAGGAAGTGTTTGATGTGCTTTATAGTAAGAACCTTCACGCTTCCATTTGGGGATTTGGATTGCCCCTGGGGCTCTGCCCGGCGCCACTGTCGGATGTGGCTTTTGGCCCCAGCCTGGCTCCCTGGCAATGGAGCAGGCGCCTGGCAGCGGCAGTGTGGTGGGACGTGCTCCTGCACAGGGTTAGCACTGTGTTGAGATGGGATCTGGCCACTGCTTCTTCACTTCCCAGTGCCCCAAACTGGGCAAAACCAACCCCTGTGCTGGGGGAAGCAATCTCTGCCATGGCTTGGGAGCGATTGTTCAAGCACACCTTTATGCCTGACGCCGTGTCTGCAGCACCTCTTTCCCAAGCGCTGCTGGGGCTCTGCACTCTCTCATCCCTTTCCCTGGCAAGTCTATTTAAAAGGAAAAAAGATGATTTCTCTAGCAGGCGGCCCCGGCTCCAAGAGACGAGCTGGTGCCGTTCCAGCACATGCATCATCCCCAGCAATAAAGCTTCTGCAATTAAAATGTAGATGACCATATGGCTGTTGATATGTAACCCAGTGCGTTGCAGAGCTCCCTCCAGGCCCAATCTGCAGAGGCTCGAGCCACAGCAGCTCTTTCTTCTCACTCCGGAGGTCCTCATGGAGTGGCTGGAGGTAGTGGCCATGCTCCCAGGTTCATCCCCCAGCAGCACCTCTAGGGCTGTGCTGGCCTGAGTAGGAAAAGCAAAGTGGGGTTGTGAAAATGGGCCCCAATATTCCCCCACAATGCTCAGTGGGTTGCATTAGCCCAGCATGATGCTTTGGGGGAGTTCAGGCTGTGTGGCTGGACCAGCTTTCCTGGGAGAAGCTCCCCATCACCATTTGGGGTGTGCTGCTGAGCCTTGCTGGGGCTGTGTGGGTCTCCTTGAGCCTGAAGCCTAGGTGTTGCCCCTGTTTGTGTGCAGGGTTTGGGAATGGGCACTTCCGCATGATGGGAGTGGGATAATGAATGCTCCCACCACTGCCCTGTGCTCGCAGGCAGGATTTGCTGCTGCTGGCTGATGTTCAGCGCTTGCTTCACCAGTGCCTAACACGAGCTTCACAGATAGAAGAGGGAGATGGCATCCCCTCCCCAGGGACAGACAGTCGCTGAGGTTTTCTGAAACCACTTAAAGGGCTTGGAAGCAATATTCCTGTTAATGGGGGTTATCACATCCTCTCTCTGCCTTCAAAAGATTGGACCTGAGTGGGAAGGAAGGAGCAATGCAGAACAGCCAAGGGAATGGGGTAGGGAGGCCGTTTCGGAGGTTTTGCAGGCCTCTTGGGAACATGGGAATTATTCATATATGATATACCATAAATATATAACTGCATAGAAAAGCTTGTTCAGGGTGCATCTGTGCGGGTGTAGGAAGCGGGCAGGCCATCTGCTGGGATGAGTTTGTGATGTTCTTTACCTTGTCAAGGTGCACGGATGTACGTGGGGACAATCTGGCCCGATCCCCAACCCAGGGCAGCCAGTGCTGCCATAGCAGGAGGAGGCTGGGCATCCCTGCGCCAGTGCTTTTGGCCTGGTGTTGGGTGTAATTCTGGCACTGGGTGTGATTCTACCTCTGCTGCTGATCCAGTAGGATCAGCTGTTTCCATCTCTGAGCTGCTCCATGGCAAAACCCACGGGGTGGATGCTCCCCTTCTCGCGTGTCCACTGGGAAAGAGCCTCTCTTGGTTGAGTGTGGAGCAATACCGCAGGAGATAATAGGTGCCCCAGGGCGATTCTGTTTCCAACAGCAAGACAACTGTCTGAAATTAAGAGTTATCTTTCTTATGCTTTTGGGGTTTTTTTATCCTTTCAGTCACTTCCCATCAACAGGGATTGGAAACAAAAAATCTCAGCAAATGCTCAGTCAAAAAGCTCGCGTATTCCCTCCAGAGCCGGGTAATCTCCACACCAACAGGATGACTGATTACCGCTGGCTTCTATTAACCAGGCATTAATGATGATTATTGTCTCTCTTTCGCTAAACCGTGAGCCTGTGCACGGCAGCACGGGACTTGGTGAAGGTCACTTTGACAGTAACACATTCCCCATAAAAACATGTTCGGGGAGTTATGGAGTGTTGGGTTGATAAAGAGCCACTCTTGGGCATCGGGAGCATTTTCCCATCACAAAGAGAGGTGATGGAGGGAGGTGGAAAGCTGCTAGAGCTGGTGCCTCGGGGCAGGGAAACCCTCAGCTTGTAGCAAGTGTACTCATGGTGTTGTGGTTCAAAGGTTCCTTTGGAAACTTCTGTTATTGGCTTAATTAAAACAGTCTCCATCCCGCCTATCGGGAACCTTGATGGCTCGTGGAAGTTGTGCGTTGTTAGTTATCACACATTCCTTCAAAGAACATATTGAAGGAATACTTTTATTAAGGACTTGCTGACAGCATCACAGGATTTCCAGGGTCTGAGTAAGATCTTTTGGTGTTTGGTTTTTAAAGAAGAGAGAAAAAAGATTTTAAGGAAAATCAACAATATAGAATCCTAGTGCTATTTAAATGTTCCATGAGCTCCTCTGCCTGCCCCTCAACCTTGGAAACAAAGGCGCAGATACATTGCCATGTGGCCAGATGTTCTGCATCTGGACGCTGCTTTGCCAGACAGGTTGCATTCCTTCATGGCTGTTGCTTCTTGCTTCGTGCTTTCAGCACCAGGTTTATTGGTTGCAGTGACTTGGGTTGGTTTCCAAAGTAATTTTTCCACAGAGAGCTGCTTTTCCTATGGTGTCTTGTCTGGAGAGCACTCTAAGCATCCCCAGTTTAGGCATATGTGGGCTCTTTAGCTGATTTAGAAAATCTCTGTATAGGTGTGATGCTTGCTGGTTCTCTTCTGCTGCTAGGGAAAGGGAAATAGCTTGCTCCCAGCTCCCTGGGGAGATTTTGGTGTCAGAGGTACAACAGAACCATGGGGACATGGGGGGACTCTGTGGCCATTCATCAAGGGGAGTGGGTGAGATGCCTGAGCTGCTGGAGGTGATTGTACCGATGTGTATCGATATTCCTGCAGCCTGTGAATAGTGGGATGGAGGGAGACTGCTGGGTTGGTTTTTCTCCCTTGTCTTTCAAAGTGCACCGATGCTGTCTGACAGCAACAGCAATCGAGGTACTTCCCATTCTTCCAGGAGGTAAAATAAGGAAACCAACTGAAAATAAGGTTCCCAGAGTATCTCACTAAACACGAGATAAAAATCAGTGCGAGCCCTTCACCCTCCTTTGTCAGCTCTCAGCTCCCTCCTGGCATGCCAACAGCCACATCTTTCACTGGTACATGGGGTGGGCTTGTGCCAGGCGACCCCAACTGAGGACTTTACTGTGCAACCCGAAAGATGAGACATCTGCTGATTGGCTTTTGTGAGCTTTTTATTAATTAGCACTTCTAGAAAGGGCTTGCATGATGAGTGCAGGGGTAGGAACAGGTTTTCTTCTCATAACGTATCTGTTGGTATCTCTTGCCCCTGCATTTACTCCTCCAGCCCGGCTCGGCCATGGCTGGGGTCACAGGGTGTCCGTCAGTGTGTAACTGTGTCCCCTCCTCAGGTGAAGCTGTGGGGAAGAGCAGCGTGGTCCCTTTGCCCTACGAGAGGTTCCTGAAAGAGCCGGGCTCACTGGCGGTGGCTGGTTTGCCTGAGGGGATCAGCTTCAAGAAACCCATGGAGTACGATGTGAAGTCCCTGATGGCCATCCTGGAGCACAGCCACAGCATCCGCTTCAGGCTAAAAAGGTTATTTTGGGGGTCCCCACGGGGTGGGAGGGCAGCGAGCCCTTGGGATGGCAGAGATTTTGCATGGAGCAGGCAGGAGGGTCCTTCCCATGTCCCATCTTCTTCCCCCAGACCCAGAAACCTGGGTCCAGCTGTGCCAAACCCAGCCTTGCACAGAGGTTCATCAGTGCCGGGTGGCTCGAGACCATTTCGGACTTGTTCCTATAATAAGAGCACATAAACGTGCCCATTAACCACAGCACTTCATGTGTCTCTGCCAGAATTTCCGCTGCGGTAAGCTAAGTGCTTTTCTGTCTCCAGAGGGGTTTCCAGTGTAAATGCTGCAAGCTTCGTCTCAGGCTGAAATGGGTTTTCTAACACCAGACAAGGAGGGAGGCAGGGGACCACAGTGGGGCCATCTCCCCATTTTGGCCACGTCTTCACAAGGGACTCATCAGGTTTTGGGTGCTTTCCCCCTGCATTTGCCTGGCTGGCAGCACCTTGGGTCCATTCAGAGAAATGCTGAGCGCTACCAAATACCTTCTCTGAAGACTCGGCACTTGTGGAAAATGAGGCTGAGACAGCTAAAAGTAGGACACAGAATCTGAGCCGTCTGTGAGCACACGGCCGCCTGTCTCATGTGAAGCATGCGAGCTTCCTCAATCCAAAGCTCATCCCTGGGCTGACTGAGGTCCCCTTGAACGTACCCTGGGTGCTGGGGGCTGGGACAGGCAATCGAGTCAAGTAGTCATGATCACATAAATCATTGTACTCCTTAAACTCACTGGGCTGTGGGGCTAGGCAGCTTTGCCTTAGGTAGTATAAACACTTTGAACCATAAGACCAACCTGCTCCATTCAAAGAAGACAAAAAAGGTCCAGATGCCTGAAGAAGCTCAAGAGGTTGAATGATGGCTGTAATTGCTAAACCAGAGAGCTTGGCGGTGCAGCGTGTTCCACCCTCATTATCATAGAATGGTTTGGGTTGGAAAGGACCTTAAGATCATCCAGTTCCAGCCCCCTGCCATGGGACGGGATGCCTCACACTAGACCGTGTTGCTCAACCTGGCCTTGTCCTTCCCTCTCCACACCCTTCCTTGTCCACGCTTATCAGTGCCATGAACCCAAAGGAACCTATTTTTTCCCTGCTTTTCTCCCTTCCATCCCCTCAGGCCGGCGGATGAGCCCAGCCGAGACCCAAACCCCAGCGTCGAGTTGAGTTGTACCTCCCTCACCCCCAAGGGTGGCCGGGACTCTGGTGCCAACGGCCCCATGGCCAAATCCTGCAGCCAGGACACCGTCACCGTCACCAACTTGTTATACGGCGTCTCGCTGCCCACCCAGATGGCCGTAGACCTAAAGCAAGAGGTGTCATCCGGGCCGAGCGCGGGCGGCGAGGCGCTGCTGCCCAGGCCCGCGGGAGAGCTGAAGGTGCCTTCCTCACAGGAGTACAGCGACTGCTGTGGTAATAGCCTGGAGTTTGCTCTCAGACGAGGGCACCCCCCCGGCGCTGGCAGGGTGTTTTGGTGGTCCTCGGATCAAAGTCGGTGGCAAAGCTTTGGCCCGTATGGAGATGAGCGGATCCCAGCCCTTCCCCGGGTGCCCGTAAGGTGCCGATGGGATGCACCCCCATTCTTGCCCTGGAATGCCGGGTGCTGCGCCATGAGGCTGGAGGGGGAAATGATCATGGTGGGGGTTCAATCTGGCCATGACCCCACCGGGTTGTCACAAGCCAGGGTGCATGGAGGAGAGCCAAAAGGGTCAAGTCAGCGTCACCGGTGGGGGACGGCACACAGGGTGTTGTTCGGGTGCCCAAAGCATCGGTCGGGGTCTCATCAGCCCTTTCTCCTTGTCTCACCTCTTGTCCAGGACAGAAATCGTCGGTCTCTGGAGGTCCCCTCATCCAGAACGTGCATTCATCCAAGCGCATCCTCTTCTCCATCGTCCACGACAAGACAGGTCCGTGTCCTACTGTACGTTGGAGGTGACGAGCAGCCACCTCTTAGGGATAGGGTTTACCCTGGCCCAGTCTCTCCCCATGCTCTGCAGGGACCTGGCAGTGCTGGAAGTGCTGCAGTGGGGGATTTTTATCCTTTACTTGCTGCAACATCTCAGCATCGCAGCCAAGACCTTCTTCCCTGCTTGGCTCCATCCCTGCCATCTCCACAGTGCTTGGTCCTCAAGCAGTGCTGGCTGGCTGGGAAATCCCATCCCTGCTTCATGCACAGGGAATTGGGGCACAGCTTTGGGTGAGGCCATTGAGCCCGAGCTGCAAACAGCAAATACCCACTGAAAGCTTGGGATTAGTTCAAAACAAGTGAAACCCACCAACCCCAGTGTGATTCTGCAGCAATGCCCGGGGGGATCAGCACTGGGGAGCAGACTGTGCCATTCCCCCACCTCCATCCCACCAAAGGGAAATGCAGCCTAAAAATGTTCCATTTTTACATCAAAACCCTTGCTTGCCTGCATCAAAAAGAAGGAAAAACCTGGGTGGGAAAGCTGGGAAAGAGTAAGAGATGAGAAAAGCTCCTCTGTGAAATGGCCATGCCTTTGAAAGGTGCCTTTCAGGTTGAGTTTGCTCTGTCCCAGAGGGTCTTTCATTACAGGGGTGAGATGTTTTATGGGGTCATTCCTTAGGAATCTGCTTTGCACATGCATGGCTGCAGGGGAGGTTGCTTGGGGCTGGGGAACCCCAGACCTTCTCTGCCAGCCTGGCAAAATCCGCTCAGGAAGAGGAAAAGCATTATTTTTGGAGCAGCAAAGTCTTGTTCCTGCTTCCCAGCGCTTCGCGAGGGAAAAGTGCATCTGCTGTGTACAAACCATATGGAAGTTCCTTATTTCTTGTATTTTGTTTTGATAGATAAGTGGGACAGTTTTATAAAAGAAACTGAAGATATCAACACCCTTAGGGAGTGCGTGCAAATTCTGTTTAACAGCAGATATGGTGAGTAGGAGTTAATATCCCATTATGCATCTGCAGCGCTTGTGGTTTGCATATCATTATATAGCAATCATTTTTGTTCCCTAACACAGCAGCAGAAGCCATATGCTAGAGCTCCCTTCTCTTCCCAACACATTTAGCTCCGCAGCTCCCAGGCTCTGGGTGTCTGAGGAAGGTTATGTCAATATTTCCATTGGGAGCCCCCCCCACCGTCAAGGAATTTATAGCTGGGCTGTAAAGCAGCCCTGGTTTGAAGTGTGGAAGGCTGGATCAGAGCACCCGGGCACCACCGGTGCTTGCAGGCAAGAGGGAGCAGTGGGATGCAGCCGTTTTCAACTCACATGGCAGGGAAAAATGAAGGTTATGGTGATTGCAGCTGCTTCTTTCCCACCTGCATGGCTTACAGGTGTTGATGGTGCTCTCCTTGCCATGGGCAGTGCTTTTGGGTTAGCTCCTGGGTGTTTGGGCAGCTGTAAGCTTGGGAAATCGCTTGGGAATGGGCTGAGTTTGTCTCCTGTACTATCCCCATCAGGCTGTGTAATTCATGAGATATTGATAGGTTATAGGTGAGCCTTATAACTTAAAACCTGTGTATGTGCTGTGCAACTTGTGAGTTATAGATGGGCTATAGATGAGCTCTGTAACTTATAATCTACACATGTGCTATGCAACTTGTGAGCTCAGGAAGCTGCTGCGGTCACAGGGAGGTTGGAGTGGGCCATGGGCCACCGCAGCCCTGGTTTGAACAACACTGGCTGCATTTGGAGGTTTTGGAGGACACCATTTGCTACTGCACTATCTCCCTGTTGTCCCATCTGTATCTCCATTGTCTCCCCATTGCCTCATCCAAGGCCAGGTTGGATGGGGCTTTGAGCAACCTGATCTAGTGGAAGGTGTCCCTGCCCAAGGTCGGGGGTTAGAACTACGTGAGCTTTGAGGTTCCTTCCAACACAAACCATTCTATGATTCATTCTATGAACTGCTTCTGAGCCAAGCAAAGCAGAGGGCAGGAGGCACTCACCCTGCTCGAGCTCAAGCCTTTATACCTCCATTTTATCATCTGTAGAAGGAAAAGCGCACATTTTTAAGTGAAAACCATGGGTTCACCTTTCAGCCGAAGCCTTGGGGTTGGACCACATGGTCCCTGTTCCATACCGGAAGATTGCCTGTGACCCCGAGGCAGTGGAGATCATCGGCATCCCGGACAAAATACCCTTCAAAAGACCTTGCACCTACGGCGTCCCCAAACTCAAGCGGATACTGGAGGAGAGGCACAACATCCATTTTGTCATCAAAAGGTGGGTGGCGAGGAAGGAAGGGGAGAGTGCATGGCCTTGAGGGGGTCGGGGATTTGAGCTGTTCTCTCCATCACCACAGGGTTGGTTTTGACACCCAAAACTCATTTTACCCTCTTTTTGTGGGAAAGAGCTAGAGTTGTTCAGCTCTTTGTTTCCCCAAAAACTTCTGTTTTCCATCCCTCTCTCCTTGTTTGTGAGGATGTGGCAGGGCCGGCCATACCAAGCCACCAACCAAGCCCCATCACCCTGTTGTAAGTCCATTGCTGATGCCACCCAAGCATTTCAGGTGGTAATGGGACCTCTGATCATGGCACAGTGGCATTTGGTGAATGGGAGCGGTGCCTCCGAGTGGGAGGAGGAACATCCATATTCACAATGCACAGGGATTCTCCTCCACCTTGTTTTGTGGTGACCGCTTATAGGCATCCTGTGTGTATGATGATGAGGATGTGTTGCCTACAAGCAGGGTGTTGTGTCTTAGTGTCTGCGTTTGCATTGGAGTAGGAGGAATGGATGCTCTCCTGGTTACCTCTGTGCTGTGCAACCCCTCTTTGCTTCTCTGTCAGGAATATCTGCTTTGTAACATATTAATTCAGTCCCTGCCTGTACAGCACTTGTGTTATTCTCCTGCTAGAGGTGTGAAACCGTGGTGCAGAAAAACCCCAGCTAAGGCTCCCATGAGGTCTGAAACACTGACATCAACAGGACTCGGGCATCCTGCAAGGAATTAGCTTTCCCGATGTCAGCTGCTGGAGGAGCCACTTTGTCCTGCAGCACTTGGGCTGTGCCAGACTGGATCAGGCACCGGGATGTGGCCCTCACACACCTTGCTCCCATGAGCAAAGCTGTGTGTGGCACTAAAATAGGATATTCAGGAGATGGGTGACATGGTCTGTGTCCTGAAGCGAAGGTCCAGGAGCAGCTACTTCAGTCCTACTGTCTCTTTTGGTAAAGCCAACCTATAGTGCTGCATTTAATAATTAAATTAAGAGAATGACTTGGAAGCAGATTTAAAGGTGCTTTAGTTAAAGAGCACATGCTACAGGGTTGCTTGGTTGCACAACAGGCTATAAGGCTTTTTTTAGCTGGAAAATTCAGTCCCTTTTTTTAGAGAATGAATAAAATTACAATTTTGACTTGGTTTAATGTTGCTCATTAATAAAACCTACATTTCAGCCATTAGAAGCACCTGTTTCTAATCCCTTTTTCCCCTTTCTTCCTAGGATGTTTGACGAGAGAATTTTTACAGGTACGTCCTCCACATCCTTTGATTTATTGCCCACCAAATTGAAAGATTATCCAGAGAAGCAGAGTTGAAATACTGTCATCTCTGAGCATCAAAAGTGCAGGACACATGCCATTATACTCGATGAGGAGAAGCCTTGTTTGTGCCCTCCACCCAGGCGTGCTGAGATTGCCTTTGTCTGGGGTCGGTGCATCCACAGTGCACCCCTTAAGCAGTGTTTTGAGGGTTAAGGCAAGAATTCCCTGGCTCCCTGTGCCAGGCGGAGCTGCAGCTACAGGCAGCACGCAGCATGTTTCTGTGCTTGCAGGAGGAACTGAGATCACTGCTCACTGGTAAATCATTCCCTGGTTTTTTGGCTGGGAAGTGCTAGCATCATCCAGCCGCTGACTGTTTTTAACAGAGGAACAACACAAATCCAGTGACAAAACCCCAGGGAGGGAGTTTCTTTGGCTTTCTTTGCCCTGTGTTTTTATTCCCTTTGGTTTGTGCTAGAGAAGCCGGGCCAAGTGCTTCTTGGCAAATAAAGAGACAGGAACTGATGCCCCCATCCCACCACCTTGGTACCTGTTTGAAACATGGCACTGTACTTTGTCCCCTCCCAGCCCCGCTCCCAGATTGCCTGGGCTTGGCTGGCAAGTAAAGACGTGTTTTGGGTGGCTGTTTGGGGTTTTTCCCCCAAGCCACCAACCCCACACATTGGCAGCTTTCCAGACACCTCCTCAAATATCTCCACCAGCCAAATTAACCTCTGTGGCCCCATGGCTGCCCCAAACCCAAAGATGCTCCCTGGGGATGATGCACCGGAGCCAGCCAAAGGGGACCTCCAGCATCACGCCTCTATAGGGGGATTTGTTTGTGTCTCCATTCCCATTAATGACTTTTTTTCTCAAGAAAAGGATTTCTTTAAGCTCTCCCCCAAGGGATGAAGTGCTGAACTGTGTTTTGGGATGCTTGCGTTTCCCTTGTAAATCCATCATGGTTGCATGGTATCCAGGGGCAGGCATCGCATACATCTGTGCTGCAAGCTTGGGGGTTACATGGCAGGGAGGTGCAGGTGGAAATGAGGAGGTGAGGAAGCAAACCCAGCAGGACTGGGGTGGGTGATGATTCCCCCTCCCCTGCATGGTCCCTGCAGGGCTACCAGAAGCAAACCACATTAAACCTGTGTTTCTGTGATTCGTGTCAGCACATCTGACTGTGCAGGGGGAAAAAAAAGCATCTGCTGAGTCAGGAGGTGCCATTTCTGCAAAGACACTGTTTTCTGAGCAGAGCTGTATTTTAAGTTGCCAACTGCAAAGTATCCCAAAGCTTCCCTGTGCAGTTTTGCTCACCCTTTAATTAAAATACCCACCACTGCTAGGAAACCTATTTTTGCTGCTCCCCTGGGTAGCAGCTTCAGGCAGGCTTCGCTGCTGCAAGAACAAGATTTGGTCCATAGACAGCACAAATTAAAAGGAGCCTTTTGGACTTTTGGTAGATAAATAGTGTCTTTAAGGCTCTATATTGGTGCTGCTCCCATTGCCAGGGCCCTGCCCTTCCTTGCAGGCTGGAGCTGAAAGGAGAAAGGCTTCATGTTCCCATGGATGGGCTGTTTTTTAGGAGGGTGGGGGTATCACGATGGCGCTTTGAGACCAGTGAAGGGCCTTTGGCAGCAGCTATTTAACAAGACACCTACGTGGTTTCTGCAGCCTCGTGGTGTAATTTCATTCCCTCCTTCCTCCAGCACTAATCCTTCAGCTCTTTGCTCACCTTCCCTGCCTGATTTTATTTCCTACCCTTGCCTTCAGATCACTCTTTTCATCTCCAAGGTCGTTGCTGAGGCTTCATTTCGGCTCCTTTCAGGCTGCTGAGGAGCAGGGAAGGGAGAGGGGCTGTTTTTCATGGTGACAGGATGCTTTTGTCCCTCTCCGTGTCGCTCCAGCAGAGATTTCTCCCACTGCATGTGGGTTGGGGGCACAGAACAAGGCTGCTTGTGCCACCACTGCTCTGGGCTTTGCTGAGTTCCTGTCCAGTGCTGCACATCCCCTCCCTTGGGACAGGGCTCTCCCCACTTTGGGGCTTCCTCCTGCACCCCTGCTCCATGGCCCTTGGCCCTGCCTGGGTTTCCCAACCCCTCAGCATCCTGTCCTGGCAGGCAGCCCTTTCCAGAGATGCTCCATCCCTGGCAGGGCTTCCCAGCACACCCTGACATACACAGAGGTTTAAACAAGCATTTTGCTACTATTATAATGTGTAAACCCAGTGAAAGCTGCGCCCTTCTCTTTGCAAGCAGATGAGAACCTGTCCCCAACCCTGACCTCAGCTCTGGGCTTGGGAGGGGGAAGCAAGCGGAGGTGGAAGAGCTGCATCGTTTGCATCTCTGGTCGCTAATTCTGGTTCTTGCTTTTCCTTCCAACCCGAACCGGGCACCAGGAAGCAAATTTACCAAAGATCCAACCAAGCTGGAGCCCTCCAGCCCCCCCGGGGAGATCTCCCCCGAGCCGCACCGTGGGGCTGTGCTGGACCTGGCCGGGACCTCCCAGGCCAACAGCAGGTAAGAGATGCTCCCTCCCCAGCCACTGTGAAGTGACATCCCTCTAGGGTTGTTTTGGGGTCACTGATGTGCACAGCAGGTTACTGCTTTGTGCATTGGTTGGGGAGGGTGTGATTGGTGCGATTCAGTAAGCTGCAGTCAGGGAGGTGGTGTAGGTAGCGTGGTGGGAAGGTGGGTGGCTAAAAGGGGATTTGCTTTCCTGCCTCTCTAAAACCCCACTGTGGTGGTACTGCTGGTCAGCACAGGAGGAGGCCGAGCATCCCTGGCCTTTTGTAAGCCACATTTGGAATTATTGATCTTCATAGAATCATAGGGTTGGGATGGAAGGGACCTTAAAGCTCATTCAGTTCCAACCCCCTGCCACAGGCAGGGACACCTTCCACTAGAACAGGTTGCTCCAAGCCCCATCCAACCTGGCCTTGAACACTGCCAGGGATGGGCCAGCCACAGCTTCTCTGGGCACCCTGTGCTAGCGCCTCAGTACCCTCACAGGGAAGAGCTTCTGCTCAATGTTTAATCTAAATCTCCCATGTCATATTAAAGCCATTCCCTGTTGTCTTGTCACTACATGCCTGACTTCAATGAAGATACTGTTTCATTCAGAGCTTGAGCAATGCTTCCACCAATAGTTTGAATACTTCCTAGAGAGAAATGTAGTCTGTGTGTTCCAGTGTTACCTACACAGAGTCATGCATCAGAATGTTGTTATTCATTTATCATAGGGTGTGTAATTAGAAATTGGTTGCAATTACAGAAAGAAACTTGGTTGGTATTTTAGTTGGAGATGCCTGAGATACTCAAAGACATTCTTAAAAATATATATGAGACATGCTCACTTTTCTTCATTGCATCTGGAAAGCATAAAACATTATGACCCCCAAAATGTTCACTGGCTCTGTTCTTTATAATGGAGAAAGAGCAGAGTGCTGAACTTTCCCTGTATCTGGTACAGTTCAAAAGGAATTTTCAAATCATGCCATGGCCTTAACCTATCAGGATTGATTGGTAGCAATTTAGCAAGTCCTAACTCTTAGAATCCAAAAGCACATTTTATTCTCATTCCTCACAACCCCCAGGGTATATTGTTAACCCAGTAATAAGGAATTGAATATGTGTAATATAATACAACACGTCCCACTAAATTTACAAGTAAGCTTCTTGAAAAACTGCTCGGGATGCTTAAGGCTGTGAAAAAGTACACTACTAAATATTAATGTTCCAAAACTTCTGAATGCTAGAGAATGCTGGTTTGCTGGCAGGCCACTTTAAAAAAAACAACAAAAACATCAAGAAATCACTAAACCATTTTGTCTTCCTTTGGCAGGAAGACATTGGTTATTCAATTTTCTGTTGAACAAAGTTGGAACACAAAGAGTGCACTTCCCTCTTCTTCCTTCTTCTTGTTCTTTCTGGCTTTGAGCAGCCCAGTACAAACTGTGCTTTTCAGATGCTGTTTGCAGGAAAATGCTGTCATGAATGTGAGGCTTGGTTCATCTTTCTTTTATTTCTGATCTTCAGGTGTTTGGCTCTGGGAACCTTTATCTTTTGCTGCATAAATATGGAATTTTATTGTTCCTTTTTTTACTGCAAGTAATGATTATAATAATATGTTACTACTATTAACTAATATTGCTACTAATAATAAATAATTATGTCACTTAGAAGCATTATAATCCAACTTGTTCCATATTCCAGTCAGTTAGATTTGCATTTTTAGTGTTATTTCTTCCTCATGTCAGGAATTTGTGATAAGTGCTACTGATTATTAGTCTCCATAAGGCTGTTTCCGAATTAGAACAAGGTTTTACTCTTTTAAATAATGACAATAAACTCATGCAGAAGCAGTAAGTACCTGAAATACAATCATCCCACAAGAAAGATTTGCTTTTGTCATCATCCTCAGACACTGCAATAGATGTGCTGCACCTGGATACAATATCTTACATTATTTTTTTTGCAGAAAGAGTGAGTGTCCTCTCTGTTTTCTAAGCCTTCTTCAGGTATTTTCAGCCTCCGAGCTCCCTGGCCATTCCCATAACAGTTATGAATCAGAATCAGAGCCATTCTAGCTAGTGTTCTTGTCAGTAAATAGCTGTTGAAGAGTCATGTGGCAGGAGAATGAAGCAGGTCCACAGAAAACAGAGTTTTTTTTCCCAGCAGGAATTGTTTCCAGGATTTTCAGGGCTTACTTTGTGCTACTGAAGTTCCATGATTCTAAGAGTGAGCAGAAAAGGGTTGTACCAAGGTAAGAACTGTTAGATGTAAAATGTAACTGTACACTGAGGCAGATGGAGGTAGAAAAATTAAATATAAGTCAATATTGAGTCAAGGTTTTGACAAATAAGCATTTAAATATAAAAAAATGCATAATCAGTATAGTTATGTATCTTATATTGGTAGCTCTGCAGGAAGTTAGAAAATAATGTGTTAGTTTATTACATCCTGATTTTATTAATTCTTTTCCCTCTTTATGGAGGCTTTTGTTCTTTGGTGTGTTAATGCAGCTGTACTCACTTATTTCTCAGTTACTTCAGCTTCCTTAGAAGTTTTCTTGTGTATGGTTTTAAATTCCAGGTGCCAAATATTCAGAGAAAACAAGCCTTGTTTATTTATAGGCGTTTGCCACATACAAACAACTGAAGCAAATAGCTTAGCTATTTTTACCTTTTCAAGTATGTGTTATTTTTATGGAAATAGGCTGAGGCCCAATGTGGTGTGCCTTAGATTATGCCCTTAGCACAATTTCAGCACTGACATTGAATATAAAAGTACAAGTGGAAAAAGGAATTACACAGGAGCAACTAAAGACTCAATAGCAGTGGATTTGTTCTCGTTCTTTACTTTTTTTTCTACACAATAGTCGTTTTAAACATGTAGCTCTCTAGTTTGTTTCTTAAAGTAAATTCAACTTCCGCAGAACTTACTTAGAACAGCTATAAGGATATATCCTTACCAGCTTCTAATGGAAGAGAATTCCAAGCTTGAAAGTATTTAGTAATGTTTCAGAAATCTGTTTTGAATGATAAATAGAAAAACACTAAGTGTGATTCAGTACTATGTTAATAACACATTGGTTAGCTCTTGTGTCACACTTTACATGCAGAAGAGGAAGTTTTCCCTTCAATTTAGTTATCCGTGGAAAGTACATGTATTTGTTCTGTGATGTCACCCAAATCTCTCAAAGAATAATTCTCTCTTAATGCTATAAATATACCTTTGTGGAATTCACTAGAGATTTTTATTTTTCAAGGATATGCATTGTCACAGAAGTGATGAGCAAACTGCAGTAGGTGTAAAGTCAAAGAACGAACTCCTGCATTATTCATCATTTAAAAGAAATTGTATTCTTAATTAGAGTTCCAAATGTTCTGGGTATCATCAACATCGCTTCAACAGAGATGAATAGATTCAAATCATCACATTCAATAGCTGAAGTTCATTTTGGATCAAAACTTTTAGCTCAGATCTGGATCTGGCATTTGTAAGTCCTACCCGGCATGTAGATATCCACAGTCTTAAGCAAACATGAAATGTTATTAACTTAAAGTTCTGATTATGCTGACACCCTGAACTAACACAGGGATATGAGACATTGCAGTAGATCGATTTTCTTCCCATTCTGTTTAGTGATTCACACACCTAGGAATACAGAAGCCTGAAGCAGCAACTTGGTTTATTTTCCACTCGTACCAGTATAATCTCATGGGAGACTTGATATTATGTTATTTTGAATTGTTGAGCCTGTACCCTCAGTTCACACTGGAAATGGTAGAAATGGAGGGGGTTTGTACATTGCAGAGCAAAGCCCAGACAGAATGTGCTTCTGACACTTCCAGTCCTGAAGTCAAAATCTCAGGCCAAATGAAATCCGAAAAGAATTTGAATCTGACTGCTTCTGAGAAAGGCACTGCAATGCAACTTTTCTTTTAACCCAGTTATTTGAGAGTTACTCTGCAGATTATCTAAGCACAGCAGCAAGAGGTCTGAGAATGTCCAAGGTCCTATCCTCTGAGAATTCATCGCAGCTCACCCCATGTCAGTGAAGTCTGTCTGGTACTTGTCAGTACTGTCAGGACTCACTGCCCGCCTCTGGAAATTCTATTTT
>JANHGB010048384.1:0-15630 GCA_026283785.1 Coracopsis vasa
TAGCCCCCCTTCAGATACTGGAAGGCTGCTATGAGGTCTCCACGCAGCCTTCTCTTCTCCAGGCTGAACAGCCCCAAATTTCTCAACCTGTCTTCATAGGGGAGGTGCTCCAGTCCCCTGATCGTCCTTGTAGCCCTCCCCTGGACTTGTTCCAACACTTCCATGCCCTTTTTTTGTTGAGGACACCAGAACTGCACACAATACTCCAAGTGAGGTCTCACGAGAGCAGAGTAGAGGGTCGGGATCAACTCCTTTGACCTGCTGGTCATGCTCTTTTTGATGCAGCCCAGGATATGGTTGGCTTTCTGGGCTGCAAGCGCACACTGCTGGCTCATGTTCATTTTCTCATTGACCAACACCCCCAAGTCTTGCTTTTGGTAAACTAATCTTTGGAGTTACTCTTTTCCCATTTCTCACTGTTGAAAACTTTTTGATGACAAAATGAAGCTACATTTTACCCTGCTCCCAACAGTAGTCACAGCCGCACAAACTGGCCCCTGGCACCATAAAAGACACTGACAGCTCTTTCAGCCAATGTCTCTGTCCTTTACTGCTACCCCAAGCTAATAAGACCAAAAGCACATCTGTATACCTGCAGTGGCATCCAGCCAAGTAGCTTAGCTGCAAAACTGACATAATGTATGTTTGAAAGCTCCTAATTTCTTCTGTATTTTGTATTACCAGCACCCAGCAAACTACTATCAGTCATATTTTTCTGCTTGTGAACGAAGTCCGAAATCCACAGAAGCTGCTGAAAATCTGCTGTGATGCACCCAACCCAATTCATTTAAACTAATAATAGACTTTCTGTCGGTGTTGGAAGACTGAATCAAGATACAAGGACAAGAATCAAACCAATAAAGGATTTCTTTTCTTGAATGAGAGCCATGAAGAGTGGCAAACTTGTGGATACAAAAGTAAAGCCAGTCTTAGGAAAAGTTTTATTATATACTCTTCAGAAAATAAAATAATGCATATCTCTGCTATATAGAGATATATTAGGATTTTTCTCCATGTATTAACCTGAATGTGCTCCCCATTGGATTTTAGTCAATTTATGTAATAAAGGTCACTCCTAGCACCCAAAGTCTTGTGGATATTTTTTAAAAATTGAACACCTCTTCTTAATAATTCTGAGGGATTGATGAACACAGACAGAAATTCTTTTTCTCTTTTTTTTAATAATTGTAAAAATTAATATTTGTTTTCTTTTATGAAGTTATCAAATTGAATACTTATTTTAAATTAATCTAAGAACTTCTAAATTATAATGCAAACTATAAAATATATGTTTGATTATACACAGAATATGGAATTTTCCTGTTGGGAATTAATCAAATAAATAATAAGTTTCAAGCAAAGCAGGCTTAAATCATATGTTTAAACTGAAAAAAAATTAATTTTTTTTTTGTTACAATGTTTTAGAAAATATTGCACAGCCATCAAGCTTGATGTTTTTATTTAAGTCTGAGCTTGAGTGACACAGTCAATTTACATAGAATTTTAACTGTAATCACAAACATAAACCTAGATTTTATCAGAAGCACAAATACACAGATCTAAACTACTATTGAAACCTACTGAACACTTGGGAAGAACAGCAGATCATTAGGTATATAAGCAGAAATAACTCGCTAAGATGCCTTAACTGGCAACAAAATGTTTTATTGGAAGTGTAAGGGCTGATAGCAGCATCCCAACCTGCCTTAATCACTGCATGACTTGGCATAAGCTCAGATGACCAAGATGATTTTTATGAAGTTCATAGAATGAAAGAAGAAGAAGACAGTGGAGGTTTATTTAATCACTCTTAAATAGCTTCATTTCTGGAGGATAGACTTCAGTGCTTCTTGAAACTTAGCACTTTGAAAGAGCTGGAAACCCCAAATCTCTTGTTACCACCCTCACCCCACTAAAAAAACTTGATAGAGTATCAGATGCACTGCTTGGCTATGTTATGAAACATATTGTCTGTGGACAAAAAGAAAATTTTACCTCATAGAGACTGATCTAGCAAAAAAAAATAAATTGAAACCATAAAAATTAAAGCATTTGGTGATTGAAATTTATTTTGGTAAATAATATTTCACTTAAAAAGAGTAAAAAGAAGACCCCTTGTGAAATTCAAATCTTTAGAGTTCAACACTAAGGGAATGAATTTTGAAATGTTTATTGTTTTCATGTTACAGAAACACCTGATATATTTTGGTATTTTATAATAAATTTCAAGCACTTAGCCGGAAACTAAGATATCCAGTATCTGTCGCTGGTGCAAACTAATGTTCTAATCTTTCAAAAGTGAATCTGTAAACCACTGCTCTTCACATACACCATCCGAAGTACTACTTGGAAGCTGCTTACATTTTTAGGCAACAAGTATATAACTAGTGGTACCTTACTCGAACTCCAACACAGAAATGAGGTATTGAATATCTTGTCATTTATTGCAGAAAGATTTTCGGTTCCACTCAGTCCTGCTGTCCACACTATGCTATGCTGCCCATATGAGCAAGATCAAATGAGGCTATGAGATAAGAATCTGTGAAAATACTTGTGAAATAGACGGATCAGAAGTTGATTTAGGCTTTTTCATTTTAAACCACACTTTTATTGCTACAGATTCACACACATGAAGTTATTTCCCTTCCCCTCAAGCCCAGTATGCTGGGATCTTATAGTAATCACTAAAGAGCAGCTGTTATTTTCCCACTAATGACTATGCTGGAATATAATAAGGAAAAGAATTCTATTAAACATTGATTCAGGAGGAAATTTTAAAACTCCCAAATATTATGACTGACACAGAACAAAGATGGACCATGCAGGCAGGGAGGATAGTAGCAGCCTCTAGCTTTGCTGCCATTAATGTTTATGTTGTATACGAAACACTTCACCAACATGCTGATGGACTGGCAGAAAGAGCAAGCATACAATTTATTCCTCCTTGCAGTAGCTACGGGAGATAACAACCACAAATGCATGTTTCAGTAGAGCCTATTTTAAAATAGAGAGCATTATTTTGACAAGAAGAGAATTGTAACTAAAGATTTATTATTCAGTGGAATAATTGGTGAATGCATGATCTTGTCAACATTTAAATATTACAATCAACTTAAATAATCAAAATTGCCCCAGTGTTTTTATTGTTTTACATTAGTTTGAAAATAATTTATCTTATTATACTCACATTTTCATTTATGTAGATGAAATTAATATGTTAAAACTCTAAGTTATGTAAAATGAGAAACATAACACATTTTAACCTTCATTTGCCTATTTGGCAGGCTATGAATTCTCATATATACTGCACTTGAAATCAGCAGGTGACATCAAAATTCTCTGGACTGCTACCTATGCCATATGTGCTACCTATGCCCACAATGACACTGTGATAATGATTTTGCTAATTTGGGTATGCTTCCAGCAATCCTTGATCCTTTTCTTAACTAAAGTCCCTTTACAAAGTGACTTGTCGTGACTGGCTCGCTCACCTCTTTGCACATGTGTTATTAACGTCTTATTGAGACCTATCTAACTCTATATGCTTCACTAGTGTGTTTGCTCCAGTCAGGTGTAAACTGCTGATTTTTGGATTAGCTGCTTTTATCTGTTAATCTGCCCTTGACACATAGCCTAAAACATATCAGCACTAGAATTGTGAAACATTCCAACAGGTGTTTCTGAACCACTCAGTGACTGACATTGGAGAAGACTGTATGTTTTGCCAAGACTTGAGGGTATTCTGTGTAGAGAGAATATATAGACTTTCTGTATGTGAACCAAGTATATATTGTGTATAAATAATATATTAAATTATGTAATGCTTAGGTGCAGAAAAACTTATTCTAATATGGTGGCATTAGATAACTGTGTTGATCTCAAATCAAAAGCATGAGATCTTTTGACTCTTCACAGAACTGAGTAAAGCTCTAGCTGCACATCATCAGAACTCATTGCATGAAGCTGTAAAAAGAAGCTGTATCAAACCAGCTATATGTTGATACAAGTTCTTACACTGTTTTTAGCAAATTTTAGCTTTAGCTTGTAGGGAAATCTGTCTTGCTTCTCCTTTGACTAATAAGGCTATAAACCAACCTCAAAAACCTAGCAAAATAAGGTTTAGCTACATATTTAATTGCAGAAAGATAGGGAAATTAGCATACAGGATGGCGAAGCCAAGAGAATGCTACTTACACTGTAATTCTGATGCCAGTCAAGCATCTGCATCGTTACCACGAGAACAAGAATCTGTGTAAGTTTCAAGGCTCCCTAGAGGCATATACATCCAACCATATATATAACATATGCGGGGCAGAGCCACCAGGGCAACAATGTGTTGCTCAACAGATGCAGTCAAATAATGTGGCATGTCCTCAATGATAGATCATACAAATTAAGAAAAACATGAAGGTTTGACTGGATACTATCAGTGGTTTGATTCATTCTTTGCTTTGTGTCAGGATATCCAAGTGGGAGAGAAAAATATGCATTTAAAAATATTGCTGGTGATTTAATTGCTGAAACTTGCTACTCCATCATTGTTCAGTTGTAATAATGATCAGGGCATGGAGCATTACTTGAAGAATTAATGACCACCTGAGGTTAACAGTCCATGGCTAAGCCTTGAGCCTTCAGGTTTCTCAGATTGTCATTAATACCCAGGAATTGTCCTGTGTCTCTGTCATTAATTCTAGTTTAAAAAGTGAATGTTCTCCTTTTAATTTTCTTTTCACAAAATGAAAGTACTCAATTAGACTTTGTCATTAAAGCACACCTGCATTGATTACCTAGGAAAAAATAATGACACCAAAATTATATTTGCCTATTTAATCATTGAACCCTGATTAAATATTTGTTATAAACATTTAATTCCAATTAAGGTTGCATAAACCCCTCACATTAGGCAAAGGGTATACAGTTCAAAGCTGTAACGTATCCTGACATGCTGCTTCTGTTTTCTTCCTTCTCTATACCTTGCTGAACAACATATAATGTTTGCGAGAAACTTCACAAGTTAGATTCAGTATCAATGGACTTTTAATACATAACAGTAGTTAGGGAAATACATAAACATTTTAGCGATCTGATAGTGAAATTGGTTTAAAACACAGTGATGAAATTCTTAAGGGTCGGCTTTTTGGTTTTTAACTCTTTTGCAAAGTTTCATATTTTCATAAGTTTCTGTTCAAAATGTTTGCCTGTAAACTCGTTACTTGGTATAACTGGAGTACACAAATGTTCATAGAAATTAGGCAGTATACAAACACACTTGAACACATCAATTGAAAATATCAATAAACATTTAAAGATTTTTCTTTCCTCCCTGTCTCATTTAAGCTTCTCTAATATAAAAACAGATGGAGCAGCATAAAACCAACAACATCTGATCCTAAAATATACTTAAAAATTTTCAGGTTTCTCGAATGTTTCATTGCTCCTTCCAAGTCTTTTTCAAAAGCTTGTTTCTTGCTTTTTCTATGTCTATATTTAGACTGTAGAAACCATACCAAAGGCCTCATCTGCTTAGCACCTTTTCTTTAATCACAGCACTAATATGAATGACTTCAGTAGGAAGGCTGACATATTTGTTCACTTTCATGATTCTGCTATCAAGTCAAGGATCTCAGAATTATTTCAACAGTAACAATCTGAAAGAAATTGCATGCATTCTGTGGGTTGTCAATAAAGCAAATATGAACAATATTTCAGCCTTGATGAACTGGATGGTGAAGTAACAGGAAGGTTACCTGCACATATAGCTGGCTATTGTTTTTCCTCCTTGCAGCTGCCAGATGGTGTTGAACAGAACAAACTGCTATGCAGAGTAGCTGAATTTTTACCAGGTAAATGCGCCATTACACACATTTTTATCTATTAAGATGCCTTAAGGGAATGACATATGCATATTTTATCTAATTAAAAAAAAAATTGAATAATCAGCATGTTCTTTGTGTTACCTTTCACACACTAAATTATACATTATAAAGACAGAATCATCTTTCTATCAAAAAATCTTCATCTGATCAAAGTAACAAATGCTACTGGAAAAAAAATAAACTGAAAATACCGTTACATAGCTTGTCATAATTTAAAATATAAGAAAGGCTATCGCCTGGCCTACATGTATTTAATAATAATCAAAATAATAATAATAGCCTCTTGCTATTCATAAAGAAAGAAAATAATTTTGTAGGCTGAATTATGTGTTCTAGTTTCATTTTATAATACTGAAAACATATTAAGGATACAATTCAATGGACCTCATGACAAAACACTAATCAAGACTTTAGTTTTGTTCATTTTTTAAATAAAGGAATGGCTACTGTAATTAAACTTACAGGAGTCATTTTTAGATGCAGTAGGCGGAATGAAATGAACTAAGGCAAAACAAAAATCAAAACCTCTGAATCTTACTCTTGCAGAGAGAACAGGGAAAACTTTCATGGCTGCATATGGTCTCATCTGAAAGAGCACTTCCCACACTGACTTCCCACTAGTACTTTACGAAACACTGGTTCAAAACTGATTCCAAAGAAGGATGACCTAGTGAGTCACAAGTATCATTTAAGAAAACATAAATACCTCCAAGACCTCTTGCCTTACTGTTTGATCTTATCCTATTCATAAGAGCACCATTTGAGATTGCATACATTTATTAAAATATTTCAATAAATTAAAAAATATTTTCTGTATGGAAAGCATTTTTTCCACATTTATTATAGAAGCAGACAAGAACTTTTATTCTCCAGTACTTTGCAAGTAAAACCACAGTAATAATTTCTAGGCCTATCACTGCCACCTTCTGAAACACTGAAATGCTAGTTGTATAAATTAATTAAAAATACTATATCCTATTTATACTTTAGTAACATAGAAAATGTTTACTCCATGTAGAGTGGCTCCTTGTTAAAACCAATTTACTAATCTGTGCATGTTTACAGTTTTTACTACAGATACATGACAGAGTGAAGGTCTTGCAATTTGGCATGACTAGCCATTTGTGAAGGACATATATTTTTTTTCAACTTCACCATTAATGTGTTATTCTGTAAATAGATGAAGACTGATGCAGGTTTAAAATTAAATTTACACTTTAAACAACTCAAGATGATCTTTTATTTCTTTAAGAAATTAATTCACTGCTAATGAAGGACAAAAGACTGATTGAAGCAGTAACTTAACCTTTCCTTCTTGGTAAGATCAGTTGAACTACTGCTTCTCATTTACAAGGATATGTCTGGGAACAAATCATTTTATAACAAGTCATATGCAGTAAAATGCATATATATGGTAGTATTTACAGAATGCATTAGCTAGAAATTTACAGAGCCACCTTCAGGTTATTAGAATAACTGATTAATGAGCTTTTCTAATACCATATATGCACCATCCATAAACATTTTAGAGATTCAAGTTTGAAATTATTTTAACAATTATAACTTCTAAAAATGACTACATGTACATTCTGCTTTTCAAAAGGAAAAACATGGCCTCCTAGCTCAGAGTAATGTGTTAATCAATACAATACCAGCCTGACCAAAAAGGAAGCAGCAGTAGGATAAGTCCTGTTGGAGATATCTTCATTTATATTATCTATTCAGATGTCATTCCTGTCCATCTTTTTTCTTATTTTACACTTTAATTCTGCCATATTATAGTCTTTGGTTTCAACTAGCAGCATGTAAAAAGCCTTTTCAGATAACAAATATGGCACTTAAAACTTTCAGCTGTATTTTCCAGGATAGACTGGCTAATGGAACCTTTGTGTATCAAAAGACACTGAAGACTAGATTTTTGTCTTCTATGGAACTTTGCAAGACCATGTTGGAAGGCAGCTTTATTGCATGTTTTACTAGCAAATCAGTTCTCAGTAGCACAGTACTGTCAGGAACAGTTATTTGTTCAGATAATTCAGTGTGCACAACTACAAGAAGGAAAAAAAGTTGTTAAAAATCAATATCATCTCAGGCTAAAGCAAAAACAACCTGAACCCAAACCAAGGAATCAAGTAATGTTCATTATCCTCCTGCTGAACAGCATTCCAATGTTACAGCTAATCTTTCATCATTCTACATATGATTCCAAAACTCCAAACACCTTTCTTCATCTCTGTCTGTACCAGCACCGTTGAGCCCCAAGCCTTGGGAACTAAAATCCAGAATGACACAGACAGAGATCCACCATCAGCTAAACAAAAGTTGGTATATGAACTCATACAGGAGCTTGACCCCTACGAATTGATGGGCCTCGGCAATATCCACCAGAGGGCGTTAAGAGAGCTGGTTTACATCGCCACAAAACTGCTCTCCGTAATCTTAGAGAAGATTAGGGGATGTCCCAGAAGACTAGAAGGCGGCTAACACCAACGCAATCTACAAAACAGGCTTAAAAGAGGATCCAGGAAATTACAGGCCCATCAGTCTTACCTGAGTACCTGGGAAAGTTATGGAGCAAATCCTCCTAGGGGCTATCACAGGTCAAATGAAGATTGTGGTTGGAATAAAACAACACAGATTCACCAGGGGCAAATTGTGCCTGACAAGCCTGATGCCTTCTACAACAGAGTAACGTGCTTGATTGATGTGGGGCAAGCAGTGGACACTGTCTACCTGGATTTTTTCAGGGCACTTGATACGGTTTCCCACAGCCACCACCTTGAAAAGCTGATGTGCTACAGTCCAGACAAGAGGTCTGTGCGGTGGGTGGGGAACGGGCTGACAGGCTGCACCCACGGGGTGCTGATAAATAGTTCATTTTCAAGCTGGTGACCTGACACTAGTGGGGTCCCCCAGGGCCACTGTATTGGGCAAACTCTGTTTAACATCTTCATAAGTGATCCGGAAGTTGGGATCAAGTGTACCCTGACCAAGTTTGCTGATGACACTGAATTGAGTGGGGAAGGGGACATTTTAGAAGGGAGAGCCACCGGGTAGGATGACCCAGATAGGTGGGAAGAGTGGGGTAACAAGAACCTTATGAAGTTCAACAAAGACAAATATAAGGTCTTGCACCTGGGAAAACACAAACCAAGAATGCAGCACGGGCCAGGATCTGCCTGGCTGTGGAGCAGCTCTGTGGAGAGGGACCTGGGGGTCCTGGTGGACAACAAGCTCAGTGTGAGTGAACAGTGTGCAGCTGCAGCAGAGAAAGCCAACAGGATGCTGGGTTACATCAACAAGGGCATCACCAGCAGAGATAGATAAAGAAGTCATTGTCCCACTCAGCGCTTGTCAGGCCACACCTGGAGTACTGTGCTCAGCCTTGGTCCCCACTCTACCAAAAAGACGTGGACAGGCTGGAGAGGGTCCAGAGAAGGACCACAAAGATGATCAAAGGACCGGGAAGCCTGCCATGTGAGGAAAGGCTAATAGGCACAAGTTATTCCTGGGGAGATTCCAACGGGAAGCAAGAGGAAAAATTTTCACAATGAGAACAGTCACTGGAATAGTCTCCCCAGGGATGTGGTAGATTCCCCAGCATTGGATACTTTTAAGATTCAGCAGGACAGAGTGCTGGGCCATCTTGTCTAGATTGGCTTTTTACCAAGCAAGGTTGGACCAGATGATCCTCGAGTTCCTTTCCAACCTGACATTCTATGATCCTATGAACTCTCCCTGTGGGACTTGTAAACAGAAAAAGCAGCCATCATTACGTGTTCTCCCAGACGACCACCTCTAACCTAATGGTGAAGGTAAACTGCAGCGGGCTGGTATGAGTGGTGCTCAGGTGAGGGTAAGGGCTCCCATCTAGATCCCTTTCCCAGATCTTGGTGGAGGTGCCACCGAGAGCAAGATCCTAGGGACTGTAACCTGATGGTCCAAAGCTTGTCCTGATCCAGCAGCTCGTGGGCAAAACCCAGCACTCACCAGTGCGGCATTGTGATTAACAGGGAGTGCAGTGGCATAGGCCAACAATGGTTTGGCCACGTTGCAGCCTGGAGGTTTGCTAACCCCTGGCAGCTACAGCAGGAACACAAAGCACAAAGAAACAGCTCCCCAAAATGCCATGTCAGCAGTTTTCTTATCGGAGGAGGCTGGAAAACAGGGCTTTGAAATACACTGGGAGATTTTCCCAGTAAACATCAACTACCAGGCCTTTATTTATAACTTATAAAAGTCATCGCATTTCAAATCTGTCCAAGAGGGGCTGCTTTGGGTTTCTTAAGCTATGAATTTTGCTACTAAAAAACTGCTATATTAAGCACGAATGCTGATTATGAAAAGAAATCAGAGCCAATAAAAACTAACCAGAGGACAACATTCGTTAATGGAGACCATAAAATACAAGGACAAGGGAAGGGCAATTTGGAAATAAGTGATAGGAAATTAATACCTTTTACTGCCAGTTACTCTTACAAACAGGAACAATCATATCAATGGACTTAAAAAAAGTAAAAATAATATACTTTCAGACTCATCATTGATCATATATATGTGTGGGAAGAGTTTCAAGCAGGGTTGAGTTTTAATCCTCAGACACTCCTAACCACACTGGGCATTTTGTCTTGTTGTTACCCCATGAAACTAATAGGTTTGTATGTCCAAGTGTGAGGGTTTTTGTTCAGGTAGGGAACTAAAGGAGAAGAAAGGAGAAGTTGTTTGCTGTTGTGTTGGGCTTGGTTTCGTTTTAAACATTAGAGACCAGTTTTCAAAAGCTGCAGAGTCTGGATACAGCCATTCAGACATAGTCAGAGGTTTGGTCTAAATCTACCTCCAGTTTTAATAAACCAGTGGCTGCAATAAAGGACAAGGAACTCAAAAATGTGCAGGGCTAAGATACTTTATAGCTCACCCTGCAAAGCAGAAAGTTGATATCTCACTAATGCATATTAGAGGTTGTTGGAGAGTTTCCAAAAATAAAGGACCTAGCTTCTTTGGGGGGGGTTATTCATTCTGCTCTATAGTCTGTGGTTTTGTTTTTTCCAGCTTTCCATTGCTTTGTGCCAGCTACAAAATACATGTAAAATACTGTCTGTCCTCATTCATGCTGGTGGGCTGCTGATAGCACTGAAGCCACCTCAATGCTAGGACTCTAACACTGAGGTGCCCCAGCTATAAGACTATAGAAAACAGCTAAGAAATAACCGGCTATGAATTGTTTCCACAGAGGAAGGAGTCTTGTCTTAATAAACTACACTGGATTGGAATAAGGTAAAAATTTCACTGACTATTGAAGATCTAATTCAGCTTGAGGATCACACCACATGGGCACAAGTCATTTTTCCTGGTGTTTTTCCCCTTTGGGATCACTACCATTTCCCAGCACATCCCACTTACGTGACTAAACAGCAGGGAATGAGCCAGAGACACCTGGGGTGGGAACAGAATCAGCCTCAGCGCTTGGATCAGCAGGGAACGAGCTCTCCAGGTGAGCGATGTCAAATACAGACAAGATCAGACCTAGTTTATCATCCAGACTCATATTTCTGCCAGGTTTTGAGAGAAAGGCTAAAGAATACATGGTGAAGCTATGACTTCAGAACACTGAAATAATAAAATAGGGGGAAATTCAGGATAACAAATTACATCAGTGGAACAGGAACAATTTGGGGTCTTGTTAAGCCCAGGACCTTAGTCAGCAATGACACACTGGGGCAATATTATTTTAACCCTTTGACTCCTTGATACAGAGTTCAGTCTGCTCTTTGAGGGGCCCTGCTCTCGAAGAACAAGAGGGAACAAAACTATGTTATCTGCAGGCTGTTAGCAGCCATTGAAAAACTGTCAGCTTCATTCCTAAGGAGCTGATGCAGCTCCTGGGCAGATGAAGCATGGCACAGGTCATGCTCCAAATGCCCCAGAAGGGAAGGGGATGGGAAAGGGAGGAACTGAGTTCTCTTAGGCAGGATAATAACGATTGCAGCTGCAAAGTCCCACAGAGCCCTTAGGCTGTAAGTTTAAGTTACATTTTAAAGGCTCAGAAGGCTGCCACACACTAACTAGCTCTGCAGAAGCCCATCAGCTGCATGGGAGCCACCAGCCCAGCTGCCAGGGTGACCCCAGCCCTGCTGAGAGCTCCTTGTGCCCATGGCTTTGTCCCAGCTCCAGCCGCACTGGAGAGATGGAAAGGTCCCCATCCACCAGGTCTGCAGTGCCCTGCAAACCCCTGAGCCAGCACTGGCAGGAGAAATGGGGACAGGAACTGCAGCCCTGCAGCAGTTGCAGGTAGCTGTGTGCTCTGCTTGCATCTCCTCCCCAGCTGCGGGCTCAGATATGCAGCTGATTTCGCAGCTAGCAGATCAGTGCTCTCATCTCAATTTTGTGGCACCTAAAATACATTGGTTTAACTCCATTTTTTTCCCTGAAGTAATATATTGGTTCCTCTCCTATTGATATAAAATATTATCTTTGTACTGTATTCTAATGTACTGCACCCACGCTGAGCTGTTTTAATTTCAGAGTTTCTGTTTCACTGATGCACCTGGCACTCTGCTGCATGTTACTGTGGTTTTGTCTCTCTTCAATCTCACACCTTTATTCTTTCACCTGTGTTTTGAGTTTAGAAAGCAAAGAAAGTAGAAAGTGGAAGGAATATGGCATTTTTACCCCATGATGCAGGATGCTGCTCTTGCACCTCAGGTGTGACATTGGCAGCAAAGGACATCCCTCCCTCTGCTGCTGGCAGGTGGAGGTGCCCCCCACCACCCTGCTCCTCAGATGCCCTCTGAAAAAGCAAGGGAAAGGGATGATAGAAACCTCATTAACTGGGGCAGTAATTAAATAGGAGTAAAAATATCACCAGCAGCTGGGAAATGCTGCTGTGCTGCCTGCAGGCAAAGGTAACCAGCCCCCGGCTCCAGCCCCAAGCCCACTGCCTCCTCCACCTCTCTCAGTCATCAGATCTTAATGGCAGAGAGAAGCCTTAACTGCAAACTCCAAAGTCATATTTCTGAGCACGGCCAAGAAACAGGGTTGTAAACTTAGGGGCCAGCCCCAGCTCTTGGGTTTGCATGCAGCAGGACCCCACAGGAAGGGCATGTCATCTGGCCTTCAGGGTACAGTTTGGCTGCTCTCTCTTGTGAGCTGTATGCTGAACCAGATGCAGTTTTATAACTCTGCTGAAGGCAATCCGGGCCAGGATGGTTTCTGGAAAATTATTTCATATTATTGTGAAGAGAAAAAAGCATTTCCTTTCATTCCAGAATGAAGGGAACGGCGCTGAGGAGATGGAGACGAGCAAGACGCAATCCCCCCCACCCTACACCAATTTCTGTGCATTTGGTGCCTAACCATCATGTAAAACTCCAGTTCAGCCCCAGAAATGAAGTCATCCTTACAACTAACAGAAGTATCCAGTTTTCCTTCATTATGCAGTCCTGCATCTGTGTGCATGAACGGTATTTTCCAAAATCCAGGGGCATCAGACCACTTTTCCAGTGGTTTCAAAACAACTGGAAAAGAAACAGAATAAAAGCACTGGAAAAATTAGCTGCTTTGCCTTGACCCAAAGTGACACAGGCAGTTCTAACAAGCAGTTTGTAACAACAGCTACCCCAGAGGGGGCCAATCCACTGGTGATCTCCCCTTTTGCTGCCTTGTGTTTTGAGCCCCCAAGCTCTGTGTGATCCTGTTCACCTTGCAGTCAAAGGAAAGCATTTAACAGGAAGTGGGATTTTTTTTCCCCCAATATATTAAATCCTTGCCCTGCTTTGAGCTTCAGTGATTTGTAATTGATGCTTTCAGCCAGGCAGGCCAGATTTCCCACAAAAGGATGAGAGCCTGCAACCCAAAGGGATGCAGGAGCAGTGCTCAGAGCCAGGGCTGCTGTGTCCACCTTTGCCCTTCAAAGGTCTTCTCCTGACCTCAGTGAGAAGAGCCTGAGAGCTGCTGCCATGCCAGGAGAGCCCCACTCTGCACGGGTAGGTGGCAGCAGCACAGGCTAAAGGCAGATGCCCTGAGCCCCTGCATCCTCTTCCACTGAGGCACAGCTGCTGCATGGTGATGGTCAGCACCTGCTCCCAGTAGAAGCAGCACCAGCACTGCCGCCATCACATCCCCCTGCCTGTGCCACCCTGCCTGGCTTCACTGCCAGCCCAGCAGCTGGGGAAGGAAAGCAGCAACAGAAAGAACCTCCATCTCACATCACCCTATTGAGAGCAACATCTGCAGGGCCACCAGCCTGCAACCCTGAACCCAGCCCTGTCTTCAGCACCTCATGGCTGCTGGTGCCACAGCTGTATTGGAAAGAGGTGTGGAGGACAGCAATGCTTTTGGGAGCAGATCTTGCACTGGGAGCTCTGCCATAGGGGACTGAGCTGCATGGCCTCACACCAGGAGCCAAGGAAGAGTTCTCTCTGCAGCTCCCTTGTTCTAAACACTGTTGCTTGACATCACCGACCGTGCACAGAGAGCGAGTGGTGATGAGAGTGAGGAGGAAGGCCTCTGAGCCAAAGGGCTGTTTTTTCAGGCAGCTGTGGGCCAGGAGCAGCTTGACCTGGTGTACATACACTGTGCCCTGCAAAGCCAGGCCAGCGCTCCATCTGGGGCACTGTCACGGACCCAACAGCATCTTAAAGACCTCCCTTGTCAGACATGTGTAATTAATGCTCCCGGCACCCGTCAGGGCAGCAATCTGCATTGTTTCTTCCTTGTGCAGGGCCAGCCTATTGTTTGCATACAGCACTGAGCCAAGGGGCCAAGGGTTAGTGGGTTAACAGCTACCTCACGTCATGCTGCGCTCAGGGTGGGGGACATGCGTTGGGTGTAACTGCATGCTGGCCTCTGGCTATAATCCTTCCACCCCTGCCCAGCCAGCCTGCCTTGGCTGCGCTGCTTGCTCCTCCTGCAAGCTGCACAACCCCATACTGAGAAAGAACCAGACCCAAAAATGCAAATCTGGAGCTTCTGCAGTTTAAGCAAGGAAAAGTTCTTTAAAAAATGCATCGAAAAACGTTTATAGGATCCTGGCAACACGAGCAAAGCATGTGACAGGCTGCGAGGCAGAGGCTGCGTGCTGGCATCCTCCAGCTTTTAATGTACAGAATCACGCAGCTTTCTCCAAGGACACTTTGCACTCCATTTGGCCTTGGCAACCATCAAGTTAATCGCAGCGCTGCTTCCAGAAAAATAAAACCCTGACTTTTGGCAGAGAGGAAAAAAAGGGCCCTAGGACACTGCCTCATTGGAGCATGCACTGTTCAGTGCGAGTGCAGGATTTATTGCTCGGCAAAGCCTAAACACTCGCAGCTGCCGCCTCCTCCTCGCACTCCTCCGCATCTCCAAGGACCACCAGTGTCAGCTGTGCCAGTGGTGGGGTCAGAGCAGCGAGTCCTCCAAGAGCCCGGCCCAGGGTCCCGGCGGGGGCCGGCGCTGCAGCTGCCACGCATCACGAACAGATCGCCCTTGGCTCGGCTATGACAGCGGCCGTCGTTAGCGAGACACCAGCGACACGACAGCCTTCCTGGGGGAAACTGCAGCGCGCCGGGGCTGAGGCAGGAGGGGAGGGCGAGAGGGGGAACAGGAAAACCACAAGACCTTTGCGCCTGCTCAAAACGATTTCCACCTAGTAATTTTAGCAGCTGTTGTGCTCCTCTGCCTACCTTCCTGGATGGATTTTAAGTAGGAGGTGAGTGAAAAATAAAACCCTGACTTTTGGCAGAGAGGAAAAAAAGGGCCCTAGGACACTGCCTCA
>JANHGB010048385.1:0-28527 GCA_026283785.1 Coracopsis vasa
CACACTGGTGCACCAAATGAGTCCTCTTGCACCTGCAATGAACCTCAGTGCTCTGAAATCTACTGCAGGAATTTGCCTATGTACTTCTTTAATCATTCCATGGCTAATTGGTACATCATGAAAATTGAAGAACAGATACTGAACAAAATATCAAACACATTATTTGACAGGACATACAACACCGGGCCAAAGAGACACAGACTTGGAAGCACAGATAATCAATATTCCATAAACACACAGGCTGCCATGCTGGGAGAAAAGGATTTCAGCAATTTTCTATTTTAAGAAGCCCAATATTTATGTCCTCATCTCAAAGAGTACATAATGGAGATATATGGAGTTAAATGTTTTTGTCTTCCAAATGACATCCTGCACTGGGTGTTCTGTGTTGCACATGTGGTACTCTGCTGGCTCACACTTTGCAATGTAACCAGTGGCTGGATGACTGTTAGATATGACAC
Source organism: Coracopsis vasa (assembly GCA_026283785.1). Classification (NCBI taxonomy): domain Eukaryota; kingdom Metazoa; phylum Chordata; class Aves; order Psittaciformes; family Psittacidae; genus Coracopsis; species Coracopsis vasa. Next base: position 462 of record JANHGB010048385.1, read on the forward strand.
TACAACCCCCTCTGTGTGTGTGGAAGCCATCAAATTCCATCTCTCCTAATTTCCTTTTAAATGGCTCTCAAAACAGAAGGTAAACTTTTTTCCTTGAAAATCAATCCCTGGTAATTTTTTAACCAAAGATAAATGAAGATAGATGACTGGGTGTTTTCGTAGTGATTAAAATGCTTTACTTCAGCTTTCCAGAGAGACCGAGATAATAAGAAGCTGTGCTTATGAGAGATTCTTAATGGGAAATCATGTGGGCAGTGTCTCAATAGAGGGGGCAGCTGCATACACTGGTGCTTATTCGAACGAAGGCCAATGATAGCACATGAACATCAAAGCCCAAATTATCAAAGAATTCTTCTAAACTGCAGCTGCATATTCTCATTTTTGTAAGGGTAAACAAAATGTTAGTATTCTGTATGTTGGACATGCAAAATTGTCTGAATTCTCTCCACAAATAAAGGCCTTTTCATTCCCTCATTTTTCATTACTACTAAACCTCTTCTCTTTAAAAATGAACAAGGCAAGGCTCCCTCTTGCTCCAAGCTCTCAGAGTCTTAGCAGAATTAAACACGCTTTAAAGCATTCCTCCAGGTCTGCCATCCAAAGTAGAAATTTAAAAAATACAGCAAAAAATGTATCACATATTTGCTTAAGTCTGAAGATACTAACTTAAATCATTCTAAACAACTCACTATCTATATAGCTTGCTTAGATATTCTGCACAACTTTTCCTTCTCCCTTGTAAACTTTATATGAATCCACTACATTTTTAATAGCAAGTATCTGCATTGTGATTAGGTATTTATAATTTGACATTGCTTTAGAAATGGCAAGAACTACAAATGAATTATTAGTGTTCTGTGCATGCATGTAGACTCAGAGAAAATGTCACAGCAGCATTACTGCAGAAAAAAAATAAATACTGTAAATGTAGCACAGTGCCAAGTAAGGATTAGGATCCTGCTACAATGGCTTTAAGGTAGGAAACTCACTGCTATGTGGAAACAGCAGAGTGCCGTGCCCTTTTTGTTAGGATGCATACATACAAAAGGAGACATGATTACAAATAAATCTCAGGAGGTTCTCAGAATGAGTGTTAAGGGGTGTCTTCAGCACATTCACCATAAAAAACCCAACCCCACCAACACCAAAACAAAATAAATCTGAGTTCCACCCCCCCAGACTCCTTCTTTTTCCATTCATATCATCCATCTCTATGACCAACCTTCCACTTCTTTCAGCTCCAGCTGAGCTGAAAGCTGAGCTCCTTTCTTTTCCATGGCCCTTCTCCAACCCCACTGTCACAGCAGACTTTGTCCCCACCATTACCACATCTACTACCCTCTCCAGCTCCAGCTGCCACACTCCAAGCACACAATATGTGTACCTTCCGACACAATAACCTTTCATTCCGAGACTAGATGCTCTGTTTCATTCTAGGAATTTTTTTTTACAACTGTAAATATTCTGCACAAGAACCTCTGAGAGGAGTCTAAAGAGAAGTCCCAGAGCAAGAAAAATTTCATTTCAGTGTCGCAAGAGTCAATAGAAAGAATACAAAATGTGTGACAACTTCAGCATCTGAGACAGGAGAAGATGCTCCTCCCCACCTTCTAAGCGTGTCTGCATAGACCACAAAAGTGGAAATGCCAGTAAGGTAGCAAAGGCCTGTGAATACACTGCATTTCAAAAGTGAAAAAGCATGCAAATATGAAAAAGCCTCATATTCTTCTTGTTTTGTTGTTTTTTTTCCTATACAATTAATATAGAGAAATGATAAAAATACAGATATTACAAAAACTGCATTCAAAAAGAATACTCCTAAACCCCCTTAAATAGTAATATTTCAATGTCCTGCATACCCTTACTGTTACTACTCCACTATATAAATTTATTTTTTTTTAATAGAAACATCCATATTTTGGCCATGCTAAAATTGCTCTGCCTTAAATGCTTAAAATAATTCTTCTGGTAATAATCCTTACAATGGTTCTGGAAGGCTGTAAATGCTTTCTTCCTCTCAAAGTGAGAGTTGGTAATTGCCACGTTACTCTTGACCACATCACATACATTTAATTATAAACTGAGCTTTCTACCACCTTTTGGAGATGTTGCTTTAAAGAGCAAGTTCCTGATTCCTGACTACAGCCTGTGGCTAAATATAGCTGGCGTAGATATGGAGTTTCCATTTCTGCTGTAGATACAATATAAAAGAGAAACAAAATTCCACATTTAAAAAGCTTATCTAGTAGTTAGTTGAGGAAAATGGTAAAACTTGCCAAAAAAGGAATTAAATATTATTTTAAAATAAGTGTAGCAGGCAGATTTAGTAGCGAGTCTATATCTTCATACTCTACTGAGAAATGCAGTGAAATTTCAGCAAATACATTATGAAACGTACGAAAAAATAAAAATATGTAATTCCTGCAATAAGCAGGGCTTTCTTCTGACATGCAACATTAACTATGGAGCAGTAGGACACATGCATAACTCCCTCCCTTTGAAGACGGAGTAATTTTACATTTTTTATCTTTTTTTTTTTTGACAACATGGGCTCCTGATGGATCATTCCAATGGAACACTTCCAAACATAGAAAGATTTCACAGATCAGTTCAGCAAAACTGAGGCTCATCTAAAATCTGTTGAAATAAGGTTTTGCATCTTAATTTATGCATCATCAGATGGCATGTGATAAAGCAAGTTAAAATTAAGCTGAATGAAAGCAATGAGTACTTTTTTAATCACAGAGCTTATTTTAATTTGGCAAGGAGACCAAGAATAAAAGCCCAAGCTATCCGGCAATGAAAGATCCTAGTAGTATATTTAATTCCACCCTTTTCTGTTTTTACTGGAAGAATGCAGGTGTTCCTCAGAAGAAATGAAAAAGCGAGTCTGGAAAGGCAAGCACGTTAGTACCAAGATGGAGGAGGCCTTTAACATACAAAACACATGTATGCACGGCATGCAACACCCAACCTACCTCTTCCATACCCTACATACTCACGGCCATAGCAAAGCACACAAAGCATGCGGACAAAGCCAAGGAAAAAGAAAAAGACACTGAGACGGCATAAACAGCTGGCATGAAGACAAGATCATGCCACAGAGATGCTGACAGCAAAACCAAAGCTCTGGAATCTTCCCCCCTGTCAAGTACAGGCAGACAATCACCACCATGTGCCTTTGAGCAGGAAGAAGGCAGAGGATGAAAGCAAGAGAAAGCTGCTGAGTCTGTTTAAACTGGGATATGTGTGTGCTTTAGCATACCTTCACAGGTTTCCATTGCTATCTTTGTGCTGATAGTTTTTGAGCTAAAGTAGCAGCTGATAAAGGGCAGGAAGCCAAGACAATGAGAAGACTCTAGAATTAGCACCATCCACCTACGCTGGGCAAAGTCCTGTTCTTCCAGTTTCATTCACAACTGCACATCAATCTTTGCAGGTAAGCAGGGAAGGGAATACACCTTGACCTCTCAAAATCCAACACGTCTTTTATAATCACCTGTGCAGCCTGTCTGAAGCAAGTATCTAAATACTGAACAGGAAATAGGTGAATTCAATACTCTCATTCCACAGGCCAAATGGGCCATTTCTGTATGACTGCTCTGCTTATGAGTATGTGGAATACCCTGACTGCAGTGTGTTACTACCCTTTCAAGCCTCTTTACCATAAGCTTTTAGGCACCTACTGTGTAAAATCTGATCAGGGGTGATTTGTTGCACACCTTCATGAGAAGCAGAATTTAGCATCATCTTTGCAGTTTCAAATAGGCAGAACTTTGTAGTTTAAAATAAAAAAAATAATTTTAAAAGGCAAGAGAGACGTCATTTCATAAATAAGCAGAAATCAAAATCATAATCACATACAGAGTTCCACAATAATCACAGTCTTCCTAGCTTATCAAGCAACAAATGGCTGGTGTAATTAATATCAAAGTGACTGCAGAGGTTGAATCAACCAGAAAGGTAGTTGACTGCAATATCCTCTACCTTTCTACTTTGTTAAACAAAACCTCTTACATCCAGCTCTAAACTCTCTGTTCTAAAATGCCCTCTATTACTTGGAGACATAATTTTGCAGATCAATAATTAAAGAACAGCAGCTTGCAAGAACAACTCTTGTGCAGTTCAGTCCACATAACTGACTCCAAAACCCCATCTGAAATAATTAACCCTGCCCATATAAATTGATGGCTTTTTCTTTTGTCCTTGTTGATTGTGAAATCACCCATAAATAGAGAACACAGTATTGATGTGGTACTTCAACAGGACAGCTGGGAGAGTCACCTCATTCTCTGCAGTTAGTTAGTTAGAAGAGGTGAGTGGCTGCTGGCACAGAGCAGGTTACTTGTTCCCACTCTTCAATATTGACTCTTCAATAAAGAGTGACTGGCAGCTTACTACAGCGGTTTTCATAAGGCATGCTATGACTGACACACATATTGAGGAGCCGGGGGGCTGAAAGGCTTAGCTGAGTGCAGTCCTTCCACTTTCCACTGCTGTGCAGCACACATGCTTTTGTGTCACTTGAAGCTCAACCAATCAACAGGCATATTTCCTCAGAAAGATCAGTTTCATCATATTTTTTCTTCTATCATGTAGGTACATTATACAGAGACTAAAAGAAATAGTGTTTCTGTCTCCTGTTGTCATCAATGTCTGTCATTCCTTAGGCAGAAAGCAGTCTACACAAAACAAATAATCTGAAACCTAAAGGTAGGATTCCAAATTTAAAAAAAAAAAAATCTTTATTTTTGGAATCACAATTTATATTTTGTTCATGTTTCAAAAAGTGTACACTTGTGAGGATCAATGTTTAACATTTTTGGAGCTCCGTTAAGCTGAATTTTTGGGGTTTGAGACATTTATAACAGCCACATCTACAGTCTCGCTTTCAGAACAGAGAACAAGACACAATTACTGAGGCTGAATTCCTAGCAATGAACTGTCATGTTCCCAGTCTCTGTCTTAAAAAACAACAATGAAAAAAAAAAAACCAAAAAAAAAACAAGCAAATAATCCAAATCCATTCCCAAAAAGGGACAACATCATATTCAGGGAATAGAAAGACTCACCCTGGTTTTGGCATCGATCTGCCCTCCGCGATCCAACAAGAGTTTCACCATGTTTGTGTTTCCCCTTTTGGAAGCCACATGCAGTGGGGTGATTCCATTCTACACCATGAAAAGAACAAACAATGAGCATGATGAATTTGAAGGCATATAATGGTGGTGAATTTGTGTTCGGATCACAGAAGATGAGACCATCACATTGTAGAGAATAAACAAAAATATGCTTGAGCATCAGAGGTAGGCATACACTATAGAAGCTAGAGTTAGTAATTCCTTCCTAAGCAAAAATCTTTATTTGCTTGGGTTTTTTTAATAAACAATGCAGCACATCTATCAAAGCAGCGAACATCACAGTCCCAGAGTCAGACAAATAGACAAACATACATCAGAGTTCCAATGAGTCAATATTCACAAAACACCGATGCATCTAAACCATTGCAACATACACAGGGTACACAAACGTGCGACTCCTACATGAAGGAACTTTCCCAGTGTAATGCCAACAGCGTAAACGAGTAGGTCCTGTTTAGGGTGAAAGTCCTCACAAACGTTTGTATGTGAAAATATCGTATTAAAGTAGTATAGTAAATACTTAATACTGAAGAAGTCAATAAATCCTCATATATTTCTGGAGGACACCTAACTGACAAGAAAAGCTGAAGTGAGTTCGCACATTCTGAGAATATCAGTTTTCTGGAGCTAGTCAAAAGAGCCTGCTTCCTTCAGCTGAGAATACTGGTTGCTACTCAACTCCCAAGGACCCTGGTGCATTGCACTGAGGTAACCTTTAAGAATTACTGGAAAAAAAAGACATCTTTTAACACAACAGAACTTTATTACTTTACTGCTCACTTACTCTTGACTCAGAATTACACGAAGAGACACTCTCACTTTCATAGTAAGAAGAGAAAGAAAGAACTCCATACCCTTGCTGTGAAATCAACTGCAGCTCCTCGGTTTAGCAGCAGCGTTGCCACATTGACATTTCCATAGTGCGCAGCTATGTGCAAAGGTGTAAAGCCACTCTACAAAGGGAAACAGCACTCATTATAGAAATAATTTTATGTAAGATAATCGGCTTCACTAGAACCAGATTTTAAAAGCTGCTGGTAAACAAACAGATAGTGCCAATTTTATCCAGTTCAGCTGTAATATAGCAGTCTTTCAGGCAGAGAGTGCAGATCTCACATGAGAGGTTATCAAAAATGCTTCATTCCCCAAGTCAGTCTCCTGAATCAGTGGCCAATAAAGAAAAGTAGTTTTTGTCACAGAAATTATATATGAGCCATTATTATTATATTAGGCATTATTATACATATTAGCCATTCTTAAAGAAAATAAAGGAAGTTTCCTTATTACAATCTGGAAGCAACATGGGCCTTTTGGGCTGCATTTCTTTACTGGTTTTGGATAAATGACCACAAAAGTTGTTGGGACTCTTATTTTGCTGCTCTTAGAAACATTGACAAGACATTTCCTTTTATTTATTTATTTATTTTTATTTTTTTAAAAAAGCAGTAGTTATTCAATATGTAAACCAAGAATTTGGTGTACATGAGAAACTACTTAGTATAAGAATATAAATAACAGTATAAGAATCATAATTGTTTATACTTGTACACAATTTGGATCTCAAATGATCTGGAGAAACCTTGCCATCACTACATCAGAAAAAACACCATTTACTTACTGCCTCTTGATCACTAGAAGGTGAAACCTGCTCTAGCTACGAGATACGGAATTGCTTGACAACAGAAAAAATACTAATTTTTCAGAAACCAGGACACAGAGCAAGCTTTTAGTCTCATCAGTAATTCAAGTAGAAGGGACCTTGCTTTTGAGGTTTCCCTGAAGTCCTGTACACTGATTTGATCAGATCTTACTGTTAGAGACAGAAAAAGAAATACTTTTGTCTTCCAGACTATACTGTATTTTCAACTAGGTTAATTTCTTTCAGCATACAATTCATCATTTTGAACTACTTGTGGAATAAAGAAATGTAGGCACATGTTGCACTCCAAAATGTACTCTATTCCCAAAAGCTATGGCAGCTGGCTAACTATTTTACCCTAATTCCATTTACTTCCTTGTCAGCCCACAGGTGATCTTGGTCATTGTAGAGTCACACTCTCACTAAATTCATAGCCTTCTTGAAGATGCTGGGCACAAACTATGATACTGTGTTTAGCTACAGATTGAATATATATTGCATTAACAACTACCTACTTACGGACACATGTCTGCCTGGTGACAAAGGCAAGGTACAGAGAAGGAACTTCCATGGTGGGTGAAGGAGAGGTGCCCCCTTCATATTTATTTACCACAGTGAAGAACATGCCCTTGGGCAGACACCAGACAGAAGCTGTCAGCCTTTCAACTCATATCCCCCACTGCCTCATGGCACCTGCTCACACGGGCGGGTGCATTCAAAATTCATGCCCTCATCTAACCAAGAAGATCCATTATTTAAAAGTGGGCATTTAAATAATGACCATGTTGTTGGAAAGAATTCTTTTTCCTAAACATGACAATAATCTTTAGGGGGACTAATCTCATTTCTGGTCAATCAGACCCCTGATTTTTAGTGGAAGTGCTTGGAGAGTTGGTATTTCCAGAATCTGTATGAGAAATGTAATCTTTGACAGGTAAACTGTGATTATGTGCTATCCCTTAAAGATTTTTCAAATCTTTATTGAAAAGATCTTACTAAGAACAATGGTAAAAACAAGCATATGCTCTGAACAAGTTTCTACCTTGGAGGATTTGATTATATTTATTATTGTAAAAGAAGGTAAATGAATATTACCATTATTCTGGCTGAGCCAGACACCTTAATTTAGTTATACCAAGAGAGTGCATTTTCATAATTACTGAAATAGAGCTAGAAAAGCATCTTTGTCCCCTCAGCTCCATTACTTGCTTCAGACTTCCTTGAACTCATGTGAATTCTCAAAAGTTTACTTCAATAGTGACAGAAATAAGAAGAAATGCTAAGACAAAGGATGAGTAAAAATAGGTTTGCTGAGCCACATACCTCTATGCATTTAAAAAGAGCCGTATCTTCACTTTTAGTGCTAAATAATAAAGAAATATTGCTAGAGAGCAGAAAAGATAATTATAAGTAACAGAAAGAGTAATTAAAAATTTTGGATCTTGGTACCTCAGTTGTCCTATTCACCATCATCTGATGCAGCATGGTTTGGGAAAAAGAGGAACAATATTAAAGACTGGCTGCAAAACGAAGAACAATGTTGCTTTTTGAAATGAGTTATGCTGTTAATTATGAGAAAAGCGATTCAAGCATGCATTAACTTTAAATACAACCTATGTTCCCATGGGCAACAAACCAGTACCCTATTTAATAGGGAAGCAGTGCTTCTGCTTCCATTCCAGTGTCTTCTGGCTTACGAGAAAGATGGTTACCAAAGAAATGGGAGGAGTAACTAAAATGCAGAAAAGTAAGTAGTTTGCAATTGCCGTGTAGCTAAACACTGGTGATACTTGTCAAGCAACTTGTATTTCCCCACAGAAGAAACTACCTTTAACCATTAAGGTGAAGGCAGTCAAGTTTCTTGCCTACCGGCACTTAGCTGCGCGACTACCCTGTTACCTCTAGGGCAGCACCCCGTTACCTTGGACTGCACATCAGCATTATGGTCATTCTGCAGCAAGAGCGCTGCTGACTTGGTGTCATCTTTCCTAGCAGCAATATGCAGAGCAGGTAATCTCACTTTCCCCTTGGTGTCATTTTCCAGAAGGATGGCCACTGCTTGGTTGTGTCCTTGTTGCAGTGCAACAGCGAGAGGAGTGAAACCATCCTGGCAGAGAAGGAAAGAAGGTGTGCTCAGTAAGGTGAAGGACATGCAACTTCAGTGATTTGCAGAGTGCTGTTCACACACAAACATTTGGTAAGCACCTTACCAGCTGTCTTCTACCTCTGCACCACTGTCTGAAGTGAAACGACACTGGAGGCCCAACATTGTAACCCAGATAGGATTTCAAACATGTCAGAAGCACACTTTTCCACTTCAAAGTATTCTTTTTTTTTAATCAAGTGCAAGCAAAGGATCATTCTACAGTACCCCTAATTACTTCCCATCTTAAAACAGGCCACAAAGTACATTTTTATCAATATTTTGGTAAGGATTAGTGAGCACTGAACAAAGTAGATGCGAAAAATATCCAGGGAACCTGTTTCTGAATATCTCACATCTCTGCAAAAAGAATTGCTTTGGCTGCATTCCCTGCTGTTTCCCATTCTAAGTTTACAGGGACTATGAGTCAAGAAAGCCAGGTCATGTTTAGAAATTTAGTCTAATTTGAAGCAGGAAAACATTAAATTACTTGTACTTTTTTTGAAAAACAAAATCAGAAAAATCTCTCTGCTTTTCAGTCTTAGTTTTAGCTTGGTTTCAAAGTTATTTTCAAATTGTCTTGCTTCTCCACAAATGCCCCAAATTGCCAATGTTTTAAAACATGTCACATAATCACAACTTGCTATTTCAGCTCAAGTACTGCCTGCTTTTGTACCTTAGGAACAACTAAAGAGTTGATTATAGCCAGAAAGTGAGAAAACTGGTTTGGATACACTGTAAAAGGCATAGGAATGAGACAGAATTCATTTGGAACAGGAAAATGAAAGATGATAAAATAACAAAGGACAAGTTAGGAAGGACTGAGAGGTAACATATGCTGAAAGAAACATCTGAGGAATTGCCAAAGCAATTTTTCCCTTTAGTAATCTAATAACATTCACTCCCTTTGGTGTAGAACTCTGGGTAGGTGCATTGCAACAGCAATACTACCATGGTTTCTTTTCTGTAATACAGATTAAATTCTGTACAGTGAATTAAAAAAGGGTGAACAGCTGACGAAACAGCTGAACTGTAAAGATAATTCTGAGATTGGGGCTACATTAGGTGTTGAAATGGCTTAATGCATTTGCCTTTCGCCTCTGGGAACATGAGAACAAATCCTGGATTAGAGACCCTATGAAACTGAGCTCATCCTTACTCTCATTTTGTACATATACGCATGTAAGTGTGAAAGGAAATGAGATATATCCAAAGGCAGTGCAAGTTTCAAAGCTTCAAAGACAAGATCATTCATTTGATTTGCAACACTTTATCTTCCACCCTTCTTAGACACAACTCTATCTGCATCCCTCTCCTATCGCTTCTGGAAAGGATGACTGACCACAGCTCGGAGAAAGCATTTTATTTCCCCACCTCCCCACACTGAGGACAGTCAGACTTTGATGCTAAACAGAAGGTCCTTCTCCATGTATCTGGTTGGCATTCTTTTTTCAGGCTGACATCCCACCTTATTTAATGTATCATTTTCTCCATTCTGTTCAGGAGACTAACTGTGGGCAGGTGTGAAAGCAGATAGTGGCTCAGATCATCCTTCTGTAACATTCAAATCACTGAGACCATCATCTCAGCAAGACCTGAAACCAAAACTTACTGAGTTCAGTCATAAGGGAGTAGACAGCCACTACTTTCCAACCCACAAAAGTGAGAGCTGACCTTTCCGATGGCAGAAGACAGACTTGGACTCAGTTTCAGAGTGGGAGGCATGTGATATTTTTTCTCTCCTGTGCCTATTTTAAAAACTATCAGACTATACTGTGAGCTCCAGTGATGCCTGAATGTCTGCATTCAAGCAGAGGCCCCATTAATTATAACAATCTTGGTCCTGCTAACTAATGAATGAATTTGCAGTGCACCTGACCATCACAGACAGTAAGAGTCACTGGGAGAAAATCTGCAAGCAGGTGACCCCAGGCCTCAGCCAAGCCAGGCTCCTGGAGAGCCCCAGTTCCACTTGGCTCCTCACAAGCAGCGTGTTTCTGTCACGTTGCCTGGCAATCACACAGGATTTCATACTTCAGAAAGCTGACATGTAATGTGATCGCCATATATGCATACCATGAGAGGATTATTTTAGGAGCTGTCGTCAAATGGTACAGTATCCATTGAAAGAAGAGACAGTATAGCAGCTGTTAACATTAGTGATTTGGTTTAAAAGAAAGGAGAGGGAGCATGAATGGCCCATCATTTTAAAATCATGCATTTGTGAAGGCAATCCATAATGGGCGTGTTTATGTACAGAATAGGGAAAAGTAATAAATGTGAGCAAAAGCTCTGGCAGGAGAGGAACTTTCCTATTACCACTTCACATGGCACATCCATATCCCTAGAACAAACAAAAGCCAACACGCTTCGCAGCACAGATCCTCCTCACTCGTTCCTTTGGCTTAGTATAAAAGAATATTCGGCAGAAAGAGAAGAGCAGGAGATAGAATGAGCACAGGTGTCATGACCTAGGAGTTTTTCCCATTGCCCTTAAATCACCTCATCTGCAGAAGGAAGTTCTTATGATTGAATTAATCTTCAGATGGAGTCACGTCTCTTACTCTGGTGTCTGCCTTGCTTGCACTGAAGTTACTGCAGCTTTACAGCACTGCAGTTAAATCCAGAACCAAGCAATTAATACCATCCTTCTGCACATTTATATCCTGTGGTCCAGCAGCAGAAATAAAGTGCCCAAGGACAAAACAGCACTTTGCCTGCTAAGCTCGTTGATGTGATCCTTGTTAGTCATTTGATTTCCAATTTATGCTAATCACCAAAAGTGACAAATATTCACAGGTTACGCAAAGTCGCAGGCAAGCCTCAGAAGCAGAATAACTTGTTTAGGCAAGGAAGTCCAGCTGCCATTGCTCCTCACTTAGGGGAACAGGAGCAGGAGGTTAGAGTAAGTGAACTCTTGGGGCCCCTTTCTGCTGTGGAATGGTTCTGGGAACCTGGCACCACAGAGCCTCTACTCCACTCATCACTTTTGTACATGCACTTGCCTGTTTCTCACTCTCTGTCTCTATGCAGAACACAACGCATTTGAAATCTCATTACCTGATCTAAAAGGAAGCTTGTCAACAACTGACTGTTGATGCTAATAATTTTTATACTATTTTACACTGTACACAGGCACCCTTCTGGACACAGTCTTCATAATCCTAATCATGGCATCCAGATTATGTTCCACACACTTTGCAGCTTGCTGAGAAAGAAGCTGAAGCAAGCCTCCAAAATACCTTTCCCCAGAAGATCCCTTATTCAGCCAAGAGTGTGAGATACACTCTATAATATTCAATCCACCGATTTTTGCCCAGAATTTTTGCCCCTGTTGCTCAGGTGATGACACTTTTAGGTGCTTGAGTCTTCATGGGCTTTGTTGAAAACATAAATCTGTTCAAATGAAATGCTGTACCTCTCCACTTACAGTGTGACTGATCTACTATCCACTCCATTCTTCTGACCACCCTGGCCTCCCGTAATTTCTACAGCCCTGAAGATCTCTCTTCAAAGCCTCAATCATTTTTCAGAAAAGTCTCCAGGAAGCAGGTATGAGAAATGGGCACAAACTGAAGGTGAAAATCCTGGGCTTACTAAACTCAGTGGAAATTTTGCTGTCAAATGTATCAGGCTGGATTTCATCCCTTGACTTTTCACCACTTCCAGAACCATTTACCCTAGTTATCTGTGCATGTAGAAAAAAAGACTAAGATTCATAAATAAAGCTCGTTTGAAATTAAAGTACGAAAGTTCTCAAAATACTCCATTTGAAAAATCTTCTGGCTTTAAGCAATTTGGATATAAAGGCAAAGGAAAATAACAGTCTGTAAAAAAATAATACACCTCACCTCAGTAGCTGTGCTTTGGTTGGCTCCATTCTCCAGGAGATACTTCACCACTTCAATGTGGTTCTCTTGAGCTGCCATATATAAAGGAGTAAAGCCATTCTAGGAAGAACATACAAGGAAATATTATCATGAAGAAATAGAATCTACCAACAACAATGAACTCCAAATAAGTATACAGCTAAAAATTCATTTGTGATTTTTTTATCTGAATGTTTTAGGTATGTAAGCAGAATAACTTTGTGTTTTTTAACTTAATATGGTAATGTTTAACATCGCTTAAACCCACAAAGCTCTGTTTTCACACTAATTTTCTTTTGACACATATTTTAGAGAAGCAACGGACACACTAATTATTCATACAGCTATTCCCTGCTGATAATGCTCAGGAACTGTAAAGCTGCCAATAAAGTTTCATGAGAGCTGACAGGAAAGCAAGGGTTTCTATCATTTGTTACATTAACTTAAGCAAAGACACGATTCCCCTGGAGACCATAAAGCCAACATCTCATGACAAGCTGAGCAGAGATGGCAAAGGCTTAACATACTACATAAAATTTTGTAATACATAGCACATTGCAAATCGTCAAAACATAAAGGAACTCAACCTTGCAAAATAACAACTGCCTTTCTGACAATATAGGAGGTTCATTTCTCATTAAATTATAAAAATGCATCAATATGGCCGAGAGTCCTTAATCTGCTCTGGATAATACAGTAACTTAAAAAACCTCTTCTAAGTTAATCAAACTACAGGCAAAATTATTAGAAATACAAGTCCTTTCTTCCCATTAAAATACTTTAATGCAAACAATTTTAATTAATTAGCTACAAAATCCTTATGAAAGGAAGGCATGGAAGTGAGCTGTCTGCCTGATCAATAACTCTTCTGTGAGTTAAGACTGTTAAAAAGGCCCTAGAAAAGCCTTTAATATCCTGTAGATTACCATATAACATAAGAGGACACAATTACCTATATTTCTGACAGCATTATTCTGTATTGGAATGGCACTTTTAGTTAGAACCAGATTTCACACGTTTTCTTATTATTTTTTATCTTGCATGCTGTGACAACAAATGATAAGCCTGTGCATTTACACAAGCAGTCAGAATTGATGCATAAACTGTGATAACCAAGAGCCTTGCTTCAGAGAAGCCAGTATTATTCTTTCTAGCAAACTTGCCATGGAAACATTCCAATAATTTCCTAATGAAATGAAATATCATTTTTCAGTCACTATATAAAACAGTTATACAATAACTGTGTTATGTCTTTACAACCCCCCTCTGCATTTACAAATGTCAAAGATTGCTCAGTCAATAAATGTCATTTATGTTGTATATGTCATGTGATATATGCCACATATGTTATAGCAAGTCTTTTAATACTGCTTTGCATAATAGTCTGACACTTCTATAAACAACCTTGGGACAGAGAATTAAAAAATGGCACCCAGAGAACAGCCAGCAGCGATGCAATGCTAAAACCTTAACACTTAGATGTATTTTGATTGGCACTGCACAGAGGTTTGTCCATAGCAGGTATTATCCAATATTCTCAGTAATGACTCAAAGGATGGAATAGAGCGCTCTTATAAGAGTTACAGACAGCATGAACAAGATGATCTACAAGTACACCACCCAATAGGATCATAATTCGAAAGGTTCCTGTTAACCTGAAGAAAAGACCTGGAAAGGTACCTCAGTAAGGACAAATACAGGTTTCTCCACTGCTGTAGAAAAAACAAACTATGCAAACATGGAATGATGAGTTAGAGGAGAATTCTGTAGATGAGGACCTGGAGGTCCCAGAGGTCTACCAGAGGGCCACCGGTCAATGAGCTCATTCTGCTGCAATAAAGACTATTGTTGCACTGGTGTAAAAATACATCTCCCTACAGAAGCTATTTTTCTCAAATTAGAATCTCCAGGTGTAGAGACTGAGCTAGCAGTGGGAATTATGCACAAATTGGTTTGGTTTTGATTGTCTTTGTACAGAGTAGCAAAGAGAAAACTGCAGGTAACTGAGTTGTCTCACTGTTTTGGTTTTCCTTCCCACTTCAGAAATAAACAAAATAGCAACCTACTAGGAATAACTAACCATTATGAGGTACTACCATGAGTAGTACCATTACTACCATGAAGTAGCAATTTTCGACCTACCTCATTAGTATTCTAATACTAAAGTCTAATGTAGCAGTTTATTAATTGGTAATATGTGCCATTTGTAAAACCCCCTAGCTGATTATTACATGGCCGAATACAAGGATTGCACCGACTAATCTAAATTGGGGGAATATGAGAATTTTCAAGCCAGAGTAAATCAACTTGCTTAAAAGCTCTGAAGAATCTTACTTTTTCCAATCAATTCAAATCCCTAATTCTGGAACAGGATCAGGACAATAAATCCTGGATTAGGAGACCTAAACAATACGTACATGACTTCATGACCATTGTGTGCTAAGTAGTACTTTCTTTTCCACACAGGGACCCAGCAGAGTGCCCAATATATCAAGGATAGCCTCCTCACATGCTATAATCATACCTGAAACTACAGCAACTGGGGGAGGAAATTCTTGCACATAAATTTGTAGCCTTTTTCTTTTTTCCCTTCAAGCCTTATTTATAGTGTAAACCTACTGTGTATATATATGTATTTTTAAATCTGGTTTATTTTGGAAATTGCAACACCATTCCAAGGTTTATAGGCAAAACTGCCTATACCAAAACACACTGGAAAAGCTTCCCCTGAATTTCTCCCCCTGGCAAGGTCAAGCCTGATTTTTCCTGCTGACAGGGTCAAGTCCACTTTCTCCATGAGGATCTGGTTTCAGAGCTTCTAATTGCAACGTTCCTGAACTCAACACGTCTGGCTCTTGGCCAGAAAATGCCTATTTTAGGGTTCAAAATATTAAGGGCCCTCCTTGGCAGGGCTTTGCCTGATGGAATGACCTGTTAGCCCTGCTGCAGCTCTTCCTTCTCATTTTTGCCCCAGACCCCAGGACTTCTATATGCCTTCTCCCATCCAGAATAGTTTCTATGATGTGTCTATCTGTCTGTATCCTACACAGCAATTTCTGTCTGGCTCAGACGGTCCTGCAGTTAAAGTGAAATGCCCACAACAAAAGCATATCCTTCTCTTAGTTTCCTTTACTCTTGTTAATCTAAAATCCCCTTCCCTTTTTCTCATCTTTTAGTTTCAAACAGCTATATGCCAATACTTGGTCTCTCTGTTCTGCTTCTAGAGATATTCCAAAGCTCAAGACCCTAGATCTCTGCAAACTGAAGAAAACATATTTCCCTTAGGCTTCCGTTTCAATATCCCAAAGCAGCTTCTACTGAATCCACAACATTCTGGTTCTCCACGGACATATTGCACAAGAGACTGACCTCTCCCCTTAGCACATGGAATGGGATACAGAAGGTTTACTGGTCCAGGGGTGGGGAGTCTTTATTTCAATACATTTTCCTTCAGCTTCTGATTCCAATCTGTATAAACGCAGTCCAGAATTAAAGTCAAAACACTAACTGTGGCATATAAATGTGACATGGAAAAGGCGAAATACATTTTTCCTGAAAGCCCAGCTGTGTAATTATGGTACGTCTGTATGTTTGCGCTTTGTGTGTGTCATCTGAAAAATAGAAATTAATGTTGTAATGATATATAACATTCATTTCCAAACAATGACTCCATCAGAGTATTTGTAGTAAGGACAGAGTACTCAGAATTTATTATCCTTACAAATGCATACTGCAAAATGTTTACTGCTATCATATAAAGTTATAATGAGAAATTAACACTAAACAAATAGAGTATCTTTCACACTCCAGTCTTTCTACTACATTCACTGACTTACTTGCTAATTTGAGAAAATTAGTAGCTCTCAATGATTCTTCAAGTTATCAATGCAAATTGGCAAGTCTACATATGACTCAGAATTTGTATAATTAAATTTTGACGAAGCCCTAATGAAAAACACAGTCTGAAGAAACAGAGGGATTATTAGAGCATTTAGAAAATCATCCAAACAGTTGTATGGCTTGGTTGAGCCTTCTTGTATGGCAGGCTTTCAAGGAAAGCCTCTTTGCATGGCAGTACCTAATGATCAGAAACACGCGTCTTCCAAACTGATCAGTAGAGCCAGTGTGTTTGAGTGACAAGCTTGTCCATGAAGATCTGGCTTTAGTATCTTATACTTACAGTATCTATGTGCCATATATCTACATATATCTCTTCATATTCATACTGATAAGGAAAAGAGAGAAAATCGTGATATATTATCTCTTTCCTCAGTTGGCCTCTTTGAAGATGAGACATGAGAGTTCACAACGTACCCTGTGATTATATAGGTCATGTAAACACAGATGCTGTATTAGAAGATCACCGAGGTTACCAGGGAATACGAGACAACCAACATCTAACACAATTGTTTATATATAGCAAATGCTCATTTCTGCTCACTCTTTGAGATGTCAGAGGGTCAACACAATCATATTGCCTGATCCAGACCTCCTCTGCCTCTCTATCTCACTGCACGGGTTTTTGTTTGGTGTTTTGGTTGCCTTCTCCCCCCAGTTTTGTTTCACATCAACAAATTAAAAGGTTATTTGCTCAATTAGTTAGGATTTTTTTGCTACCCTTCTCAAGCAACATTCAGAGAAGATCACACACAGAAAATACTGCCCATATAACAGCTCAGTTTCCTTTGGGTCACTTTAGAGTTTCAATCACAGGACCTGGCACTTAACATTAACTATGAGAATCCTTCGTGTAATTGCTCTACTTTCCTCCCTATGCCTCCTTCTCTTCCTGCTCATTAGAATTTAAGCCGGTCCCAAAAAATAACTGATATTGGCACAAAGGATGGGACAAGGGTGAGACAAGCTTAGTTTAAAGAGCTCAGATTATAAAATTTTCTGATTTATGGTCCTGCATTAATATACCATTTTATACCATAAAATAATGAGAATTTCTGGGTCCTTTAAGTTCAATAACTGTTTCAGTATTTTTTCTATTATTTAGAATATTGCTTAACTTCCACAAGAATGGCAAGTTCCAGATTTAAATTTGTATGCAGTGATATGCAACTCATCTCCCTGTTTTCCCCATTTTCCACAGATATTGGCCTAAACTAGTGAAATCTACATCTCACCTTAACAGTTAAAAGAAAGTAACTCTACCTTCACTCACTGTTTCCCCTAATCTCAGTCTCCAGTAATCTCCACTCCAGCAAAGGCTATTCTCTCTCAAACAGAAGAGCTTTATGCAGGGAAGGAAAAGGATGGAGGCAACAGACTGAACACAGGAGGGACTCTCTGAACCTCAGGAACACTTCTTCACTGTGAGGGTGACTGAGCACTGGCACAGGTCACCCAGAGAAGTTGTGGAGTCTCCATCACTGGAGATGCTCAGAAGCCATGTGGACATGGCCTTGGGCAGCCTGCTGTGGGTGAGCAGGGTGGGCTGGACAAGATGACCTCCAGAGGTCGCTTCTAACCTCAACCATTCTGTGATGGAAGGAAAAATCCTCTAATGATCCAAGCAATTAATTCCAATAAATGAAATACAAGAGTTACAAATAAATGCAACACTGCAAGCTAAATTAGGAACACACATTTTGATAGAATCATCAATAGCACAATTCTGGGAACTTTGTTGTGCATTATGCTCAGAGCATTATTTTCAGCCAGTCTAAAAATAAACTCTCCATAAGAGGATTGTATCTTAGCAGGAGAGATTCTCTGCCTAAAAGGGTGAATTAAGGATAGATCAAGGTACCTACTTTAACTTTTAAAAGTTGCCTTTTTTGCTTGTTTGCTAGCTTACATCAAAATCCATAACGGTTTTTATATATACATATATTTAAATATATGTATATATACACACATCCCTATATATAATCTGTAACTTCACCAATTACATTTCTCTTTCTGTTCCCTTAAAATACCTCATTTTCCATAAACCAAACATATAATCAACATTAAAACAAACATATAATCCATATTCTTTTTCAAGAGAAAAAAAAAAACTCAGAAATATTTGGACTATTATGTCTATATTTATATTCAAGCAAATATGCAATAGTTGAATCTGTGAAGATATGTTCAAGGGAAATTCATGGCATGTAATTTTAAGTTGCCAAATTTAAGGTGCCTGAGGAGTATCATCTTGCTATACAGTCAAAGGCAAGTGGGCTATTCCACAGAGAGATTGAGAATACTCAAATCAAGAGCTGACAACTTAAGCAGCATGAAATTGGGAATGCAAAGGTGGATGGAAGGAACTACCCTTTGTCACGTCTATGACTTAGGATGATTAGAAGTAACATCTTTACTATCAGAACAGGAAAAAAAAATTGACTGCACTGTTGTGATGCTGACAGCACCTCCATGGAGGGAATTTTTGTTCTGTCCTATACTCACATTATAAGAGAGAAAGATTCAGTAA
The DNA here is from genome assembly GCA_026283785.1 of Coracopsis vasa. Lineage (NCBI taxonomy): Eukaryota > Metazoa > Chordata > Aves > Psittaciformes > Psittacidae > Coracopsis > Coracopsis vasa. The sequence continues at coordinate 19,681 of JANHGB010048385.1, forward strand.
AACCACCTTGTGGGTACATCAACAACCAGCTAAATTAAATACTGTAGATTTCTGGTATTGATGAAAGCACTTTATGTCTTCTGACCAGATTTTTTTCTCTGTGTTTCAAAAGGAGCAGCATATTTTCCTGGGGTATCATTTGCTATTATAAGAAAGCTGGGAAGTGCTAGTAGAAAGGATGACACACAAATCAGATGGATGCATTTGTGAGCACAGAATTATACAACGTAAAGTGGCACAGCTGTAAGGGCACAAGAGAGCTACTAGATTTTCATCTACTGTGAAATTATTCAACCAGTGCTATTTAGGTGACAATCCTTACATTCATTACCCACAGCAGATGCTGAGGCCTGCAGAGTCCCATAGTCTGTAAAGATTAAAGCTGAGAAAAGCATTTAGGAAAAAGGCTGGAATTACTGGATTCTGGAGGGCTGGTAAATCTACGTTACTAGCTTCATCAGCTTCATCAGGGCAGAGTCTTGGTTTTGCCTTCCAAACACGGTACAGGAAAAAAGTACTGAAAACAATCATTAATCTTATGCATATGATTGTGGGCTGGAAGAAAGACAATACTGCACTAAAATCATAAATAAAATGTTTCTATTTACTTGGTTGTTACTAAGTTATGTCTACACTCTCAGAAATATATGCAGATAACACTCCACTGTCTGGTTCTCATCATCAAAGACTGCATTATTAGGGTAGCAGTGCAATGTGGCACAGTGGTATGGTGAGCCTTCATGCTTCCAGCTAGTAGGTTGGCTTACTGCAGGCTCCTAAAGTTTATGCCATGTATCACATTATTAGCTAAACCCCCACTATTTATTTAAATTAAAATATTTTAACCTGGACCATTTGTCCTTTATAGCACTTTAACAGAGACTGTAAGTTAATAAAATAGACTAAGATGTATACTGTAAATATTCGCTTTAGTTTTAGTCTTTGCTGGTCGAGAACCTGAGTTTTTGAGAGAAAGCCAACCAGTCCCACATCTCCAGATCACCATGCTACTTCTTCTGCAGGTGACACCAGAACCTGAGCATCATCCTCATCAGGTTATTTTTCCTTTAGCTATATGAATCACGTGGGGAAATGGGAAAGCCCCACGTAAATGTTCCAATACTAGCAATCACTATCGTGTTCACACTCTGTTACCCTATAATTCTATGTCAACCTGCAAGCACCGCTTTAGTGTTACATACACAGGCATCCCGCCCCATTCCACTTCCAGGGTTGACTGAGATCACACTTCAAGATCAGGAAGAAGGTTTTTTATTACTAACTGGTAATCACTGTAAGAGACAGGCAGCTGAGACTTGGACTAGTTTAAGGCAGGATGAATAAATATCTCTATTCTTTCATTGTTCTTAATGTATTAGCTTTGTTTACATCTCTCAAAATCCACATAATCCTCCGGAAGGCATTTCTTCCAGTTAAGAGGTAATGGGCCTGATCCTTTATTACACTACCAGTAATGAACTGCAGCTAAATGACTCCTCTTAATAAACAGCATCTAAAAATCTGTCTCTCTAAATATACTGATATAAAAGCAGAAAGCCCAGTTGGTGGAATTAAAACCTTTTGCCATACCGGAGCAGAAAATACTCTGCAAATTACGCTCCATTCTGAAGGTAAGATTATCTTTACAAACAGCAGGGAGAGCAATCTCTGCTAAAGCAAATCTGAGGCCATCCTGAGAGAGACAAGCTGAGAATAACCTAAATCCTCCCTTTGCTTTCCTGGTAACACTGAATATGGACATTCAACGAGCTCTTATCACTCCTTTTAGGGAAAGCATATTAAGGCTGGAAATTTTGTGCTACTCTAAGGATTTCTTCAATTTCATGGAAAGTCTGGATAAGAATACTCTAACAGTCATGACAGCATCTTCTCTGTGTTGAAATAGGAAATGGTAACCATAAAAGGGGCAAATTTAAACAAAAGTATTTCTTGGCTAATGTGTTTGAAATGATCTTAGAGCAGGGTATCAAGGAAAGGAAACCAGAGGGCTTTTAAATAACAAGATCAGCTTGGGGGAGGACTGATTTATCTAATCCTTACTTTCTGTATCTGGGTCACTTTAAATAATCTGATGATTAAAATGTAGCTCCCCCTTTTGTGAGGTCCCCTAAATGAAGCAGCACTTCAAGCACAACCTTAGCAGCTGACAGGGAACACATTCCATTCTAAACTCAGCGGCAAAAATTTTAAAAGTGAAGGGAATTATTTCTGTCTTAGTGACTCCAGGAAATAATAGATCCCTTACAGTTACTGAAGTGAATTATATTTCCTCATTTTATCTTTTACTTTTCAGCTCTTTGCACTTCAGTCACTTGACGCTTGTCAAATTCCCTCATCCTAGGAGGTGCAACTCTTTGCATGAAGCTAACTTTCTTTGACCTTGTTTAGAGGAGAGGAGGGTCAAGACGGATCCATTCCATAAGGGATGCATGGTCACAACAGATCAGCATCATTGCCACAGGGACTCAGTTATTGAGACTATTGCAGTCAGGGTATTGTCACATTTGGCAGGCTAATACTCCAGTTATCAGACATCTCTGATGTCTATACACAAGTCAGATGATAATCTGAATTCAAGAGAAAACAACAGGGATAAATGATAATTTATCAAAGGGAAAGGTTGGACTGACTAAACCTGGTGCTATTTCTTCCGCCGGAGCAAAAAAGATCAAGAATTGGCACAAGAATTCCTAATATGCCACAGAAGAAGACACTCATTGAGAGAAAGATTACAAAAAAGCATTACTATTAAAATACACAAGCAACAACTAAGAATAGGTTTGGGGTAAAGAAACAATCCAGCTGTGAAAGGAGGACATCACTGAACTCTGAATGTGAAGTACCTACAGGACCACCCACAGAAGTGATTACACATTGCAAAAGACCACATCATTCCATGGAATGACCTTGCTCTGCTCTGCAAAGAAATGTAATCAAAGCTCAGAGGAATAGGCTGGACCAACCCCAGGAGATCCATTACTCATTTCATATTATAGTTTGTACCATTCTCTCCCCAGACTAAATGCTGTTTTATCAATGAGTGCAGCTTGGTCAGATTCTATACATGACCAAAAATCAACGTAAAATCTAGAAGAGAAATTACAGATTTTTATTTTTTTTTTACTTCGTAATCCAGATCTAGTTCTTCTTACTGAACTAGGTGCAGAGTCAACCAAGTAAAAGCTTTAGAGATACTCATTTATTTTCTTCAGCACTACTTGTAGCAAAAGGCACTTCTAATTGAGCTAACTGCACACTTGTCAAATCCTAGGTGGAATTCTATGCTGAAAAGGGACCAGCAGCTTCTAGATCTCTGCCCATTTCTGGGTGTGCCCTCATTTAAGCATTTGCTTGTAACACACTCAGGGAAGATGTCAGCTCTCAAATGATATGCATACAGGTGAAAGTGGAGTCATCCATCCACTGTGCAATTAGGTTTTGTATCAAAATAGAAATTACTTTTCTAAAAACAGCAGCAATGACATATTAGTTCCAGAGGAACAGACTTTCTAAAAGAGAAAAATGAACAAAGTAACAGCTGTGAAGGCCAGCATGAAACTGAAGGGCAAAGCAAAGTAATCTAATAGAAAAACAAAATCCATAAAATCAAAGGCCCAAATGCTTAACAGCCTCAAATAGCATAGATGGGGTTTGTAATCTCAGTGGTTACCATGTTTTTAATAGGATTTTTTGGGGATAATTCTGTTATTTTGTCATTGCAAGGAACTACAGTGTGGTGTTTCAGATGTCACTGCTGCTAACTTTTGATAAAGGCCAGAGTTTACACAATTTAATGAAGAGAAGGAAAGGAAACACAATAAATTTCTTTTATCTAACAGTTTATTGTCAGTGAAGAAATTTTGTCATTATGACAAATTATCATCACTGGAAGTGAGAATGACCTTGAAAGATACCAAGTTTTTTTAAAGAGGAAGTTATGGAGCAACCTGAGTAACTTCACTGGCATTAAATCACTAGCAACAAATCGCATTTAGCAGGGGCCTAAAAAAAATAAAGTGTGAAATAACAGAGATACCAAGGAGAGAATGTAATATACCCTTAATACCAACGACTGTTCCTGAAAGATTTCAGAGTGACAGTACAGCATCTATTTTAAAAAATGTAATTGAGAAAAAAATGTAAGAAAGAGAAACAGAGCATGTCAGCTACAGTTTCTCACTTTTTAATTCAATTTTACCTTTAAATTCATATTTTTGTTCATTTCTGACTTTCCTAAGTAAGCTCTTTCCTGATACGACTTTTTCTCTCCCCCTTCTCACCAATGACATACTTCCTCACAAAAATCCCCCTTAGTATTTGAGTATTCAAGCATATTCTGCTCTGTCATTCTCTCTTCCTATTTCTATATAACTTCCTAATTTTCTTTTTTGACAAGCTCTAGTTAGGCATGCTTGAATCTTTCTGGATCTTTTACCATAAATCACATTCTCTTTTTTATTAATTTTGAAGTTTGTTTTCCTTCTCTTTATTTTTCTAACGTTTATTTTCTATGATGGTATATGTGTTTCTTGAGTATATTGATGCTACCATGAGTAGAAAGGCAGCATTCATTATCTTCATTCCATTCATGAAGCATAAAGAAATTACTTTTTTATTTTATCTTCCAAGGAAAGTGGCTGGCAAATCAGAATTAGAACCAAAATCTTACGAGTCTGCTCACAGCCCTAACTAAAAAATTAAATCCTTTCCACCCATCATATAAAGAACATATGTTCATTCATATCCAAATTACTAGTTACATGGGAACATGTGTGTGAGTGCTAACACACATACTTTTCAAAGTGCTGAACACTCTGAATAAAAACTACTTAAGTACATTTAATATTTGCCAAAAAGAAGACAGATCTAGGTCCATATGACAGAGCAGTCCCTACCAGGGACAACTTCCACTGGAAATGCTCCCTCAGCAGCAAGAGCCTCTGAACATCTCCTGCCTGAAGCAGGTATTGCCCACCTCTTCTGAAACAGATACCCAGAAAGACACAACCCATTGGCCACCACAGCTGGATCACATTGCATGAAGGACTCACACTCCCATTCAAGTCAACAAGACTTGTTTTATTAAGACAACATGGCATAAAGCCAGGTCACAGGTATCACAGCACTTGCAATTCAGACTTCCTGGAGGCAAGCAGGGAGCAGTACTGGAGAAAAAAATGTCCTCCATTAGACTGATTCAATCAACTCAGGTAGGAAGTAACAGGGAACAGGACTATGTACATCACACAGAATATCCAGTGTGAACAATAAGTGTATTTAAAACTAGAATACTACATAAAATTTGCCACACTGGATGGCGATTGGAGCAATCTGGTCTAGTGGAAGGTGTCCCAAGCCATGGCAGGTGGGGTTGGAACCAGATGACCTCTAAAGTCCCTTCCAACCCAAACCAGTCTGTGATTCTATGATAAAACAATACCTGTGAAAACCATTTCCAATTCTGGTACATTTTTTTTCTTTTTTCATTTATTTTTCCTAATTTCTTAAAAAAAAACAACTTTATGAATGCTTTTTTTTTTTTTTAGTGCTAATGCTTGATGGGAGTATCATTTTTACAATACATTGTTTTACCATACTCAAAATCCTAACATTAAAGACATTATCTTCTTATACATATGAAAATGCTGAGGAAGGTATGAAGAAATCATAAGTGATGTCATTACGAAAGGAGTTTGTGAATTTTTTGAGTAATGGAATTACATTTCCTATCTTTAATAGAAGTAGAGCATGGGGAGTGTTTAACCATCAGCTGCCCTGAGAGAGCTCTTTAGCTGTTGCTCTGGGGTGAAAAGCATAATAAAGAAAATACTTTTAAAATCTTGGAGTCAGGCATCTTAAAGATATTTTCAATTTCTCTTTCTCTTATCCTAAAATGTAATGAAGGTACAGACAAACATCCATTTTATAAACCTATTTGTTCATCTCTTGCTCTCTGCTTTACACTGTCCATCATAGATTTGTAACATCAAACAGCAAAAAACCCCTCCAGGTCCCAGTTTCTCAGGCCTGGGCAAGCAAAATGTGGTGCCAGCCAGACTTAGGATGGACTCTGACAAATCAAAACCTTTTACCAACTTGTCCATGTTCCTAGTGCTCAGGGAACATGCTACAGAAGAGGATTGAGAAAAGCATCTCACACAGGCCCAGCTATCCCTCCTGAAATTCTCCGCAACCAAGGTGGCTACTAGCCGCACTGTTAAATCCGATTACTCTCTTCTTGTTCTGCTCATGTATCTGAGGAGATTAAGCCAAGGGCCATTATCTTGCCTACACACACAAACTGCTAGGAGAATTTAATTTTGAAATTAATCGACCCCTGAAGAGTGACTAGTTTTTCTCCTTGTCTTAGTTTACACCATTACTACAGAAATGGTATCTGTAGTCATTGAATGACGCACTAGGACTTGGTTAAAACACTGCTAGCTCCATGATTTACTTGAAGAATGTCACAAGCTGACTAGATGCTTCAGAAAGATGCAGGTTCTTTATCACACATAGTCCTCATCTGTACCATATGTTTAGTTCCTCATAGCTACAGTTGCCATCGTTAAGGTAGCATTTACAAATATTGACCTAATTATTCCTTTGATAAATTATTCCTAATCCTAAACAGAGGAAATAATATGTCTCAAATATGCGTTAGGATAATGTGGTCAGTTATTCCATGGTGCTAATAGTGTGTCTGTTTGATAGGCCAGAGGAGATAGGGACAGTTAGCTTGAAAAACTGACATTTGTGGCCCAGAGGAGGCCATAAAGATGCTCTGGGGGCTGGAGCACCTCTCCTATGAAGACAGGCTGAGACAGTTGGGCTTGATCAGCCTGGAGAGGAGAAGACTCTGGGGAGGTCTTGTAACAGTTTTCCAGTGCCTAAAGGGGCTACAAGAAAGCTGGAAAGGGACTTTTTATAAGAAAGCAAGTAGTGACAGGACAAGAAGGAATGGCTTCAAACTGACAGAGGAGAGATGCAGATTAGGTATTAGGAAGAAGTTCTTCCCTGTGAGGGTGGTGAGGCCCTGGCACACAGGTTGCCCAGAGAAGCTGTGGCTGCCCCATCCCTGGCAGTGTTCAAGGCCAGGTTGGACGGGGCCTGGAGCAACCTGGTCTAGTGGAAGCTGCCCCTGCCCATCGCAGGGGGTTGGAACTGGATGAGCTTTAGGGTCCCTTCCAACCCAAACCAGTCTGGGATTCTATGAAAACAAACCATCATCTAGCTAGTTTGCATTATGTTGTTCACTGCAACTCCAGCACATGTCCTTTCCAGCTCTGAAACCACAGCAGGCAGGCAGCTGCCACTGCAGCCTCCCCGAAACCAGGAACAGTAGAACTGGCCATCAGTCAGTCCCTGCAACACCACTCTCTCCAGTACATTTGGGAAGAGCAGACAAGATTCCTGTCAGTGGAAATAACGGGGCTCTCTTTACAATTGGTTTGCCTGCCAGGACAAGGTGAAAATCCTCAATTCACATGTATGTTCCAAACTTTAAAATTCTTTCTGATCACTTAAAGAAAGAGTTCAGAATCCTGGTGTAAGCTCTCTGCAATTTTTTAGCCAACAAATTACCATGAAAAGCAACTGTATCAATCAAGTCTTCGAGAAACTGTCTTCTTTATTGATATAATGCAGTATTTTTACAATTTGAAACATTTTAGAAATTCCTAGTGTGCTTTAATAAATTGTCTCAGAAATATTTCCATCAACAACAATGCCAGTTTCTGTATCAATGGTATATAGTTACCTCAATTTGTTATTTACTTTTATTCTACTTACCAGTGAATGCTTCATAAGCATCAATTTGATTGATTTGTCAGGCCTGGACCTTTGGAATCACTGACTAACATCTCAGATCTATCTTATAAAATCTCACCAAGTAACATTTAGAAGACAGATGAGGAAATGGCATCATACCTGAGACTGTGCATTAATATTGGCTCCTTCCTTAACCAGAACCTTGACAACTTCAGCTTGGCCTGCTAAGGATGCAATGTGCAGGGCTGTATTCCCTTTCTGTTATAGGGAGGGAAAAAATAAAAGACATGACCCCTTCTTTAGGAATTATTTCAACCAGCAGTTCTTTATAACATTCATTTTTTCAGCACAATTATACCTTACAGTTCCATGATATTCCATAAACATTACCAGGATAGGACTGGGAGTTGCAGCCATGAAGATTTCTTGAATGGCTGTATAACAACAACATCCTAACATAAATTTTCAGGGAAATTATGGAATGGGACTGGGGCATAGGACAAACTTCTAGGTAAAGTTTAGTCCAGGCTAGCAGGGTTTTTTTTTTCATTTAGGTCCAGAGATCATGCCCTGCAGAAGGCAGCTGAAATCTGAAAGTCCTAAAATACAAGCTGTTAATCAAACATAAAGTGAGATTTCCCAGTACAAGACCCAAAAGGAAGATCTGACCTTTAAGTAACAGAATCCAGCCTCTTAAATGCAGAAGATAAATCCCTTTTAATTTTCTTTAATAGGCATAAAAATGAAAATGCAGTATAAGAGATCACCACAGGGGCACAGTGGTGGTAACTAAATACAAAGGCTGAGCACAGCCACCCAACCTAGACACTAGGAGTCCAACTGTCCTGGGTTCAGCAGTAGGAGTCATTTTTTCTCTTTCTTAGTAGCTGGTGCAGTGCTGGTTTTTTTTAACTTTCAGCCTGGGAACAGCGCTGATAACACTGATGTTTTCAGTTGTGACTTAGTGATGTTTAGTCTAACTAAGGACTTTCTGAGCCTCATGCTCTGCCAGGGAGGAGGGGAAGCCGGGAGGAAGCAGAGATAGGACACCTGACC